>PNEQ01033623.1:23965-40469 GCA_003012365.1 Medauroidea extradentata | reverse complement strand
GGATGTAGGGGAGATATCTACATCCTGTGAAACTCGTTTTTTGTCTTGGAGACTGTTTTACGAGGCCTCTGATTCTGTGGTATGTAAGGGGTTTGTTGGAATGGATTGAAGCTAAAAGGTATTGGCATGTTTGCAAATGGAAATGGTGGTACTGTGAAGACTGGTGGCATGTACGGAATTCTGTTTTGTTGCAGTGTGTAAGTGTCTGTCTGCATGTTGTGTGGCGAGCTGTGCTTGTACTTTTCGTCTGTTTGTTGTGCCTTGTGATTCTGAATTTGTGTGGTGAGTTTAGAGATTTCTAATTTTAGTTTTTCAACTTCTTGACTTTCTGCTTCTTCTTTGTTAACTTTTTGCAATTTGCGAATGTTTTGTTTATACCTAAATTGTGCTTCTTCTATGTGTTTTATGTTCTCCCTCATTTCTGTTAGAGTAGTGTTTTTCATTACTCCTAATTTATCTACTAGTGATGGCAAAAGAGATTCCCACAAAATTTTCATGATTTCTTGTTCTCCTAAGTTCATGCCTGCTTTGTCCGCGAGATACAATATTTCCTGAATATGTATCTCCGCGGCCTCGTCTGTACCTTGTCTTCTACTGTAGAGCTGTTGTCTGAATTTAAGTTTGTTTTCTCTTTGTGTGGAAAATGTATAAATAAATTTTTCCTGGAAGAAATTCCATGTTAATTGTTCTTGTGGTGTGTGTGTAATGAGGTTTTGATACGTGTGTTTTGCTGTACCTTGTAAGTGAAATTCCAATCTCTTGATTTTTTGTGCTTCCTCCCATTGGTTAATTTCGCAGGATTTGTTGTATGTGTCCAAAAATTCTTCAATGTTTTCACCTGTGTTTCCACTAAAGTTTACTATTTGTATTGGTTGCTGGATAACAATTTGGAATGGTGATTTGTTTTCTGCCATTGGGCCTAGTCTGTCTGGTCCTATGTTAATTAAAGTGTTTTCTGGAGTATTTTGATATGTGTGGGTGTGTGATACTGTTTGTTTTGCAATGTTGGAGAATTGATTGGGAGTTTCGTATTCGTGTGCTGTCAGTAACTGTTGCAAATATTGCCTAGTGATTGGTCTGCCTGTGTCTGTATTATCCTGTATATCTGAATAGGTATTTGACTGACTGTTATGATCTATAATTTGTGTAGAAAAACTAGGTCCTGGGTTAGCTGTAAGAAAATCACACAATTCTTTAATTTTTTGCTTAGCCGAATCTTTTGCCATATATTACATTAATTTGTTTTTTTTTTTTTTGTTAGTGAAGTGTATTGTACGAAATGTGTAACAGAATGAACACTGCACTCAGGTCTATGCTACAACTATTTCTAATATCTACTGCTACGTCTAGATCTTCTGGGAACGAGAGCTAATGAGTGACAGGTTAATGTAAGAAATATAATGAGACAGGATGAGGGTGGTGGGCGGGGGTTGCCTTTCTTGGCAGCGGAGGGTCGGGACCGAATTCGCCTCCACCAATGTTACAAGTTTAGCCTGGGAAGGGGAAGATAAATAAGCCAGAGATGGAAGGTAACAAGAGTTTATTAGAATAGAGAACAAGGAAATACAGTAATACAGAAATAGAGGCGAGTGGAAGGATTAGGGTAAGGCGAGACAGGAGATAGGTAAGGGATCGCTCTCCTTACCTAAACCAACAGGAACTCACCGCTCGTGCCGCCGTTGGAGCTAGTTCTCTAGCCAGAGGGTCGAACCCAGAGTCCCCAGGTGCGGTCGCCGCCCGAGCAGAAGACTCTCTCGTCGACTCTCTTCTCCAACTCCAACTCCCCCTCTGTAGCTAGCTCGATGTCTATACCATTCTTCGCACCCCCACCCAGCCGTCAAAATCCTCCCCTCTGATTGGCTCCCAGCTATGCCCAGAGGCGGAGCAATCCATGCTGAATCCAGGAGTTTGTAAGGTGTTGGGTAAGTGTTAAGACCCACTTAACTCTTAGAGTCATCGGATTCCTGGGATACCACTGTTGCCGCTATCCGCCACTTTTTGGTGACTTGTTGATTACCCAGCACCCACTTACTGCCGTCCTGAGACGCCACTGACGCCGCGGGGTTGTGCAATCGTCTTCCTACTCTTCCGCGACGCCACCGACGCCGCGGGATTGCGACACCGTAACATCACGAGCGGCGTGTTCGATAGCGTCGAAGTCAGTCAGATCGTCAGACGCGGCCTCGACCGTTACATAGTCGGCATCAAAGTGCTCCCGCAGCTTAGGAAGGTCTCGTACCGCAGCTAAGAACAAAGTACTTTGAGTCGTGTCTTCTTTGGCAATCAAAGACAATTCATAAGCCCTCTTAATGCGGCGTTCAGTCAACCGAAGACGGACCTGTGCTGACCATACAGCCGCCATTACGGAATACGGTAAATACAGCACAAAAGGCACGACAAAGAAAATTCCTCAAAAAAACACAACAGAGAACGCACTAAACTGCCGACAGAAGAATATGCAGAACAAAGCCAAAACAAGTACAAATTAGCGAACCAGGACACCAATCAATCCACACTGCAACAGTTTATGCTCACGAATTACTGCTGCATTCTTCCTTTGTTCCCCACGACGACCCTTTGGAAGTGTTCAACAAACACGCACTCGGAAAACCAAATCGAAAGAATAAGCTCCAAAATGCGCTATATACACTATACCGGTTTACACACGAAAGTACACGCCCGGTACAGACACGAAAGTACAGACACGAAAGTACACACACACGTGCTCAACACGCGCGGTAAAGTACCGAAGCGAAAATGCACATCACGTGCACACGAAAAACTACACGAAAATCCGGAACGGATCCGGCCCGGAGGACCAAAAATGTTGCATGGACACGTAAGAGACTGTATAAAAGCCGGATGCAACATCCACAACAAACAATTCTACGATTAAAGGTGAGCCACGCTACCGGCACAACCACTTACCGCCATCTTGGTTGCGCGACTGACTTCCAGGTTGGCACACTAGCGCCACCAGCCACAAGCTCTGAAGGGCTGCCAACAGCACAACAGCAGAGGCGGGAGATTCAAAATCCCACGTTGGAAATAGAGTTTCAACTCAATCCGAGAATGTACAATACTGTCTATGCCGAACAACCATCAAGTCACTAAATATATACACAAAATTTACAAGTTCAAACAACCGCGCTCTTTCAAAGGGACTGAAAAAACAAATTTGCCTTTTTCTTATTTCAATCAAAAGGGAGCATAGATGGACCGACAAATTTTTCAAACTTGGTTTGAACACAATTTCGTGCCACAAGTGTGAGAGCACTTACAATCAAAAGGTCTACCACAAAAAGCTGTGTTGCTACTAGACAATGCGCTGTCACATCCTACTGCCAATGATTTGAAATTGAACGATGGACAAATATTTGTTAAATATTTGCCACCAAATGTGACGTCCCTCATTCAACCTATGGATCCAGGGGTTATAGCAACAATGAAGAAGAAGTACAGGGGCAGTCTTCTTAGGCGACACATTGATGAGGGCGCTGATCTCAAAGACGTTCTGGAAGAAATTAACAGTACTCGACGCTATTTATGAAATTTCAAAAGCATGGAAATTAATTAAGCCTACAACCATCGCTAAATCACGGAAGAAAATTTTCCCTGACCTTAAAATCTAAGATTTGACACGGTTTGAACATGATGAATATTCGGCTGAGAAGTTATAGGCTTCTTTACGTCGCATGGAATAGTGCGAAAATTTTGACAGTGATTGCATCACCGAATGGTTTGAAGTGGACTGTACCCTGCCTGGCTACGAGATGTTGAGCGACACAGAGATAGTGCGACATGTCCAAGGTCACAAGGGAGAGAGATGACAGTGCAACGGAAGATAGTCATGATGGTGACCTGATATCACAGAAGCGTATTACGCACTCAGCAGCCCTGGAATGGACTGATAATTGCTGGAGTATTTAGAGCAGCAAGATGACACGCTACTGTCTGATAAACTTACCTTAAGAAAAATTTGTAGCGCAATTAGAAAAAAAGAAAGCACATCACGAAAACAAAAATCTATTACAGATTTTTTCAGCCAAAATAGCCTTGTCATGTATAGCGTACATAATAGTGCATACAGTACGTGAAAGTTTATCAAGTGTACATATGTAGGCCTAAGATGTGTAAATATTTTTGAGTGTTTAAGATGTGCAAGTATTTTTGCATGTGTTTGATGCATAAATATTTCTGCTTGTTTAAAATTTATTGATGTTATTTTTGCGTGTTTTATTTCGCGTTAAAATGGTTATAAATAAACTTTCACTCATTTTTCAAATCTTGTTAATTTATATCATAAATATTATACGCAAGTATGCTTACTTGTGTAAAATATACTTAAGAAACACTGGGATAATGTGTTGAGATTGGTTTGCTTGCTGAAGCATTTATGCACCAGACACTAGTTCCCATTCAAGTCGGCCAAAAAAGTCAACAGAAATAGGCAGGGTATGCACCAAACGTAGTAAAATGAGTGTGTAATGTTTATTTTTACAGTGATATTTTACTAGGCTTTACTGTATGTACATACTTACCCTACACAGTTCGTTTATTTTATAGAATCTCCTGCATTTTTTTCGTAAATAATTGTACAAAGATATAAGATACTAAGCACTCATATAAATAAATGTATACATAATTATAAACTTATACAATTTTGTACAGTAATAGATAAAAAATATAGTACCAGTAATAGTATATCAATAACATTATTCACTGTAACACATCAATGTATGTACTTTCGGCGCCATTCAGTCGCGGCCATGTTTTACCGCGTAAGGGGGGAGGGGGTGATATTTTTGTTGATATTGGGAGACAAAAAATGGGCAAAGTGTATTATCCGGCGTTTTGCATCATCCGCGGCGTCAGTGCTCCCCCATTACCATGGATAATCGGGAGTCTACTGTATGTGTGTATGTATGTATATAATATATCTGTAGCATCATTCTCCTCTTCTCAAGGCAGAAAATGAATTATCAGAAATGACTGAGCACAGCCAACTATAATTCAACATGTAAATCCTTGTCCTTGCTCGCACCACGGCTCTCAGGTAGGCCGCACCCTCAAGTCTGTTCACTTATGGAAATTCCCTGAATTATGATGATACAAGGATAGGTGAACTGCCACATTTACCTTATGCATTTTGATGGGTAGTATAGTGAATAAGGTAGCCACTAAATAATATAGGTTCAGAATCATCAACTATTACTTTTGTAGTAAAAGTAATATGGAAACATGAAGACCTTTTGTAAACATTACTACTTCCAAGAGACTTAAGTTAAAGTATGTGCTTACTTGCTTTGTGACTACAAATTTTCATATTTAAAACTGCTTTCCCTTTTCTACAGAATTAAGGAATATCTTTTCCTTAAAATTACTTTAACCTAAAATGCTGAGAGCCAAAACAAAATCACTTGCATGAAAGTAACTATAAAAGACTAAAGCTGTTAAACAAACCAAGTATCTATATTGTTGAACTATGTAATGTGAAGTGATTTAAAATTATTTTCCTTATCTATGATGGTGTACAAAATGTAGTCAGTAGATTTTTTTTACATTTATAAAAACAATCTGTGTGATTTAAGTACCAGTTTTTTAACCATCCAGTATGTAGTAATCAAAAACAAAAATTTCAGAAAAAAATGTAATAGGACCATGCAAAAATTAAATGTATATCACTTAAATGGCTGTAAGTATATGCATACTATGAAACATTTTCTTACAGAATCCATTAAAAATAAAATGCATATACTGCATTTTTTAACACAGAAGCAGACATCAAATCATGGTACATAATATAGTAGCTACAAAATCAATCCTTGCTTGCTTGAACAAAAAGCTGAACTGTAAATTAAGTACTATATGATGTAACATATAGGTGCTGTGATTTTTATTGTATTGTAAAATGTCAATAAAACACTTTTCTAATGTTGAGAGATCAATTTTTCCCAAGTTTTATTCAAGTTACAGGTAAGGCAAGATAAGTGGATTTTATGTATCGCTGACGAGTATCAAATCAGTATCCAACCGAATGCTAATACATGTTACCATTGCACCACATCACTTTTCCTGTATTTTGTAAAGTGGTTACAGTACCAATAAGAAACTAAAGTAAGCAGAAAATCCCACATCATAAGCAGCCACATTCCTATGCAAGAAGTGCACAAGGTCATTAATGCTGGTGAGAGTTGATATGATGTGAGTATGGAGCGGCACCAGAATGAAGGGGCAGGGGAAATGGTAGAAGCCCAAGAAAACCCGCCGACAAGATGCATCATCTGGCAAGATTCCCACAAGCAAAAATCTGAGGACCGACACTGCTGGGAATCGAACCCAGATTGCCTTGTTAAGTGAGTGCTCTAGCCACTGTGCCAACTGCAGCCCTTCCTATCCAAGAAGAAGAAGAAGAAGAAGAAGAAGAAGAAGAAGAAGAAGAAGAAGAAGAAGAAGAAGAATTTATGAACAGGAAGGACCAATATTTCTGGCTTGCCAAAGAATGTATATTACAATAGTGACCTACAAATAACTAAAGTAAAAGTCCAATAAATCAGAATAAAACCCGCAAAGCCATGGAAAAAACGAAATGTTAACTAAATTAATTATCAAAATAAAACATTTAAAAACCCATATATACAATTCCAGATATGTGAGATCGTTTGTTTCCTTCCCACATGCATCACTTTTGCTATGGTCAGTATGATTTAAATATTTGTTCCGAAAAGATGATCTTCTGGCTTCTAGTAATACTTTCCATCACGTTCAGTGCTTATTTAAAAATAATCATGGTTGAAATATGTTGGATGTTATGATATTTGAGGAGAAACCTAAATCACATTGCAATAAAGTTTATATACAATAGTATTATGATATCTCAGGAGAAGCTTAATCACTCTGCAGCAAAGCTGAAATAGTGTTGCGAGCAGTCACTGTCGTGTGAGCAGTGTACGCTGAGATGGCTGGCAGAAGGATGACAGGACAGTGCCGCGCACTATACAGTTTACATTTTCTTTTGTGTTTTGTCGCAACAGCCAGCTGCTCACTCATCTCTAGTTTTGTAAACAATCAGATAACGGTAAATATCATAGCTTAGGAGTTCTTCTACCTACTCATTTTTCTCTGATGTGACATGTTTCTCGTAACTCTGAGACAGAGAGTCGCTGTCGTAGTTAAGAGTATATAGAACATTAAGAAGAAAGTATTCCATAATTCGAGAAACAGTAGTATGGACCAAAACAAGAGGGAAACATGGGGCTAGCCCATCTGTCGCTCGAGTAATGTTCAGAAGAGACACGAGACGTGAATGCCATTGACTACGTGGATGCCATTGCTGATATTGAGGTGCGACGAGCAGTGCTCCTAGCAGCATCTCATATTACACAAGATGCTCTAGGCTGTGCACTGGAAGTTGAGTCAGTGCTGCAGTTGCTGGTGAATTGCCGTGCAGTGCGAACAGCTACACTAACAAGCCACGAGGAGGGGAAATGCATCGAGAATACCCAGAAGGAAATAAAGACAGCAATTTCATTTCTAGCAGAGCCAGTACTTTGGAGTACTGCCCTCTGATACAGAAGTGACCAGAGTGCTGGGGGAATGGACGACCAAAACACCTGAGAGTCCAGTATTGACAATTATCAGTGAGAGAACCAAGATCGAGAGCCAGATGAGACCAACCAATCTGCTCCAAAATTCGGAAAACATGTTAACACTGGTCTTGAAGGGTGAAGGATGATGTTTGTTGAAGGTACGGCCCCACAATTCCTTCATGTACATTTGGTGAAACAGGAACTTAAGGGCATGGGCCCAACTTACCTTTCGAGAGAATTATTTTTTTGAACCCAGACGAGAGCCGATAACATAAAATTGCTTCATAACTTTGTTAAAAATTGGTTGTAGTAATTAAAGTAATTTTTTGAGACAAACAGTATAAAGATTTTAGCTAATTTGTCAGTTAAAAGAAAATTTCGTTAATTAACTAATTAACTGCCATTATACTGTATTTTGTCTCAACAAAATCAGAGTCTGTAGTATATACCAGTTATAACAAAGTTACACAGCAGTTTTACAATATGGGCTCCCGTTTATGTTTTAAAAAATAATTATCGTCAAGAATATAGAAACTTGGGCCCATGCCATTAATGCATTGCTGGCAGAAGGCAGCCTAGATGCTGCACCCTGTAAGATGGTCGTAGATACAGTGACAACCATTACTGTTATCAGATAGAACATCACAGGGCTCTTTCCCCAGCAATCACAAGATAAAAATATCTGACAGTGCCTTTTAACAACTATAACAGGTGAGAACACACCAGCGAAAGGGAGGAAAATTGTGCAGCTAAAATTTGGTGATTTCAAACTAGAACATGAAGTCTACATAGCAGATATTGTTGATGCATATTTTGTAGGGCTACATGAACTGCACAAACTAAGATGCTGTATTGACACTCAACTGGGGGACCTGAGAGTACGTGATATAGAGTTGGTAATGATACCACAACCAGAATTATCCTCACCAGTTAGCTGTCCAGTAGTTTGTTGACAGGCCACTGAGCTGCCAGCCACAAGTTACACTGTGCCCTGGTATCACAGTTTAAGTAAATTTGTGAAGACTTAAGGTTGATTAAGCCTATGAGAAGAGGAAATAACTTCCCTGATGGAGTTCTTGTAGCAAGGATTTTAGTTTCGTCAAGCTGTGATAAAATACCTGTTAGAATGATAAACTTAACTGACAAGGCAATTTGTTTTGAGGAGGGGGCCACAGCTGGGTTGCGTGAGCAGGTATCACAGATAACCACAACTGGGCGTAAGGTCAAAAGGGAGGATCATTTGAAGCATTCTCTGCCACAACCATTTACAGAACTCCTGGAGAGAACAAAGGAAAATATGGACTAGAGGCAAGAGATGACTGTTACAGAACACTTGATGAAGAATACAAAGGTTAGTTCACATGATCTTGGCAGGACATCTGTCGCACGCTACAATACTGATACAGGATAGGGAAAACCTACCAAGCAACTCCTTAGATGTCTGCCTCTGGTCTCACACGAGGTGGTTGACGACATCTAAAGGAAATGAAGGATCTAGATGTGATAAAAACCTTCAAATCAGCCCATGGTCATCTTTCATTGTGTTGGTTAAAAAGAAAGCTGGCTCCACAAGATTTTGTGTAGATTACAATCAGTTTAATGATATGGCCAGGTAAAACCTGTACCGACTGCCTTTCAAATAGATGACACATTGCACAGCCTGGCTGGGTCCCAATGGTTCTCCACTTTGGACATGAAAAGCGGTTACTGGCAATGTGAAGTGGCCGTAGAGGATAGAGAGAAAAGAGAAAACTGCCTTTTCGGTACAAGGAAATGGGGCTTGGCAATTCAAGGTCATGCCTTTTGGACTATTTAATGCTCCAGTGACATTTGGACGTTTAATGGAAATGGTACAACCTTTGGATGTTTGTCATGTCTATTTATATGCCATAGCGGTCACAGGGAAGACATTCCAAACAGCAGCTAATTTGAAAGTGAAGGTGAGAAGGTTGTACGGCCCTTTAACAACGAGGTCTTAAGAACTGACGAGGGAGAAATGAGATAAAGGGACAACACAACATCCATGGACGAGCCGGGATTTGAACCCAGGACATCTCGCACCATAAATTGGCACCTAATCTACTATGCTACAGAAGTTGGCTACCTAATTTGAAGCTTGTTCTCAAAAAATTCTCTTTCAAAGAAGTGTAAATTTCTTGGGACATATAGTGTCGGCTGAAAGGATAGAAACAGATCCTGAGAAGATGAAAGCAATCAGAGACTGGCCACAGCCAATTTATTGGACTGAATTAAGAAGTTTCCTGGGGCTGTGTGCTTATTATTGGCATTTTGTGCACTGGTCTGCCACAATCGCAAAGCCATTACATGAGTTGACAGAGATGAAAAAAAATATGAATACTCGTTCAGAAAATTCAAGGAAATTTTAGTACAGTATTTCTTCCTGTCATAGGCTAACCTTGCAGTGAAGGCAAGTTAATTTTATACAAAGATGCAAGTGATGTAAGGATTTATGCAGTGTTGTCACAGATACAGGACGGAATAGAAAGGCCATTAGAATATTACAGCAAAATGTTACATAAGTCAGACAGAAATGACTTGTATCTCGCTGAGAGCTTTTGGCAATAGTGAAGGAAACTTCATACATTCACTATTATTTGTATGGAAGGCATTTTATTCTTTGAACAGATCATGCTTCATTACGCTGGTCAACAAATTACAAAAACCCTGAAGAACAAATAGTTCAGTAGATACAGGACCTCCAACAGTATGATTTTGAAATACAACACAGACCTGGAAGCTTACACAACAAAGCTGATGCACTTTCCAGGAGGCCATGAAGACTGGAAAGACACCAACTGCTCGAAGAACTATAATTCAGGAGTTCACAAGTGGCAACGGACCTTCTCTCTCGAGTTAAAAAAAAAGATTGGTAAAGATCAGAGGAATGACCATTCTTTTAGTCCAATGCTAGAATGAAAGGAAAGGGACTAACATCCAGAATGGGCTGAATTATCTGGTCAGAGTGCTACAGCCAAAACATGTTGGGCACAATGAGATTCTCTAGCTCCGATAAACGATGTGCTGTATGGGAACTGGTGCAGGGCAGACGGCAAACAAACATGTCTACAGCTAGTACTCCCAGAAATTAGATTTCCAGAGGTGCTGAAGTAACTTCACAGTTCAGCAGCTGGAGGACATTTTGGAATTAGTCAGACTCTCAACAACGTTAGACAACAATTCTATTGGCTACATTGAAGATATTATTTTGACAGGTTGTGCCTGTGTTGTGAAGAGGGACCAAGAACTAGAGGATAAAGTCATCTTCACAAATACATTATTGGAGCCCCATTTGAGAAGATGGCAGTAGACATTTTGGATCCCTTGTCAGTGACAGAGGGGAACAATTGGTACCTATTGGTGGTGCAAGACTACTTCACAAAGCCATTTGAAGTCATACGGATAACTAATCAAGACCCTAGCGGTGTGGCTGATGAATTAGTGCAGGCAGTATTCTCAAGGTTTGGAGAGCAAAATTTGAATGTTTTTTTTAAGGTCTCTAGTTAAAATTTTACTCTACACTGGCTAACTGGGTGATGTTTCGTTAATGCCTCATCATGATAAAACAAAACAACAAGAAAGTAGTGAAGTCAGAAGTGTCCTTCATGATGAAAACAATTAATAAATTTACCTGAATTTGACTAGCTTGATACTCTAATTAGAGTAAAAAGTTAATATTTCTGGTAAGTATATGGTTGTTCCTCTTAAAGCATGACAATTAGGCTACTGTGTTTGATTAATTGAGGAGTTGTGTCCACTCAGTTTTAACATATAGTACAAAATATTATTTTTAATTTTTGTTAATTTCATTAACTTGTATATTTTTTAATTTTTTTTTTTGTTTGACTGCTACTTCAGCTGTCTAATAAGGAAACCTGACTTACACAGAGTTTTTCTGTGCATGCAAATCTGCTGTGTATACAAAATGTGGTGTATACAAAAATTTCATTCTCAGACAAATTTATTTTAAACTAAATTCAATATAGTGACAGAACTATAAAATACAATTTTTTACAAATTCCACAGGTTGAGTTTGAATTTGACGATAAACTTTGTGGGGCGTTTCCTTATGCAAAATAAGGTATGGTTTACATTTAACAGTTTGGCCAGAAAAGCATATTAAGGGCATTACTACCAAATGAAAATGGATGTGCAGAATCAATTTTTATGAACCCATCGAAAACCGCTGAGGTATCGCAAAAAGAACAAGGGTACGTGTTGAAGGATACAAAGACCTTTTAAAACAACATGATATTGGAATGAATTAACCCCCTCTGTAGGAAAATGGGATATGCGAGATTGTGATCTAAGGAATTTCGTACCTGCAATGTTATATCGTAGTTTGATGCCTCTTTATGAAAGAATATGTGTTTAACAACAAAAAAGGTCGCCTTGGTAAAACACCCTCCGGCCAACAGCTTCTCCAAAAACCATGACAGACGTATCTGCGGGTAGATTGGAGTGGCGTTCTCCAACGCCTGTGTTGTTATGCAACTAATCAGGTATCTTAGAGCGAATACATAAACACTGACACCACATGGTCTCCAGAAGGGTCCCGTTGTGTTTTGGAAAAGCACAGCTGCACTCATGTGACTTCCACGCAAGTGAGACTCCCACGGCCTTCATTCCTACACAATCACAGCTCCATGGACATGAGTTTCCCCTCAAAGGTTTTTTACAGTCCATACCTGTGAATTAAAGGGATTATACTACGTTTTTTTCTTCCCAAGTCGCCGAGTTTATCGGTAAACCTCTCCATTAAACCAAAAAGCGGTTTCTGCTACGTTTGAGTATTTTATCTACAAGGTATAAGCTTGGATTTTTGACAAGTTTCAATTCTCACTCATAAAAACTGCCTTGTATAGGGGAGATGTATAATCTTGTAGAAAATAGGTCCGTGGGTTCGTTTCATTCACAGAAATAATTTAAAATATTTCATAACTAAAGTTCACTTTAAACCCCTTGTTAAATTCACGTTTCACATTTGAAATACGTACAAAATTTCCAATGCTGTGCACCAACTGCAAATGATATGGATGCAGCATCTGTTCGTTCAATACCTGCACAACAGTACGCTGACTGACGTCAAGCCTGTTGGCGACAGTATGCGTACTGATGGTTGAATTGTTTTCAACAATATGCAGCACTTGTTCTTTGGTAAGTACCGTTCGTACATGGCGCTGACGCCCAAAATTTGGTCTTGTCACATTCATGTGGCCAGTCTCCTGCAACCAGGGGTGCAGTGTATTAAACGTTGTCTGATGAGGTTGCCTTCTGTTCGGATATAGCTCTCTGTACTAGCGTTGTGCTGCTCGTGCATTAGCTCCCACCCTACTATACACAATATGTATTTTAGTGAGTTCAGGCCACGAATAGTGTTCCATAACAACGCAGAGCATGGCCTCCACCTTCACAAACACGAACACAACTAGAGTTTTCCAGCGCTGTTAGAAAACAGTGTTAAGACGTCACATGTACAGCATTCAACTCCATAGCACGCCATTCTGAGTGTACGAGGAGTGCCACTCAGGTTGCGCCCCCCCTCCACCTTTCCATAATACTAATGGTTGCAGATTTGATGACACATTTCGCCGGAGGGTATTTTACCAACGTGGACATAAGATTTTTACACATGCTCCCCACCGGGTATCGAACCTGCAATCGCCTACATTGGAGTAATGACCACCGCCACCCCTGTAGTAACAGTGCCTGATTGGTTGCATAACCACACAGGCATTGAGGAACGTCACTCTAATCTACCAGCAGATACGTTGGTCATGGTTTTTGGGGAAACGATTGGCCGGAGGGTGCTTAGCCAAGGCAACCTTTTTTTTTTGTTTAACACATGTTCTTTCATAAAATAGGCATCAAACCACGATACAATGTTGCGGGTATGAAATGCCATAAAAATGCAATCTCACATACCCCATTTTCCTACAAAAGGGGTTGATTCATACTAATAACATGTCGTCAGTAAACAGGTCTTTGCATCCTCCAACACGTATCCTTATGCTTTTTGCGATACGTCAAGTGGTTTTCGATGGGTTTATTAAAATTGATTCTGCACATACATTTTCATGTGGTTGTTAACACCCTTAATGTGCTTTTCTGGCCAAACTGTTAAATGTAAAAAACCCTACCTTATTTTGCATATGGAATAGCCCCATAAAGTTTGTTGGTTGAATTCAAACTCATCCTGTATGTATACAATATTAACACAAAACATATTTTAAGAAGTATAAAACTACATGTACAGATTTATCAAAATTTCCAAAAATTTGTACTCAGCAATATTTTGCCTGGTATCAGAATATTAAGTACTACTACTGTACTAGCATGGGTGTGATGAATTGAAGAGTATTGCCGCAAAAAGGCAGAAATAGTGTTAGGTACACAATCACATGTCTTGTCCTATTCACACAATGACACACTTTTTGTCTTAAAAATACAGTCAGCTCTTAATTATTCACATAAATTGAGGGGATGCTGCAAACACAATTGGAAGTCACTGATAATCAACATTACTAATGTGCATTACATATGTTGTACATTTTACGTACATAGCATAATCACTATGTTGCAAAAATGGTCTTTAAAACTTAAACATTGTAAAATCAAGGTTTTAATCACTTTTTTTTTCTGCTTAAGATGCAATGGTTACTTCTGAAAATGTGGACAATAGAGAGTTTCCTGTATGTCATAATTTTGGTTCAGCTTACATGATTAAGTTACCAGTCTCTTTTGAGATAAATGCACTATATGTATCTCTCTTTCCCCATTACTCACAGTCCACTTCTTTCTTATGTAATCCTCTATCTATTTCTGTTTCATGTCATGCACTTTTCAAGACACCCAAAATCTGCAACCCACAGGCTGTTGTAGGACTGATGTCCAACAAGAATGGGGATCATGAATACATCACTTAACAATGATACTAACATACATTCATTTCGTACATACCTTAAGCATTGTACACAGAACAATCTTTTGACAACAAGCTAACAAACACTTTATACATCCTTAAATTTTCACCAAGGGCATAGTTAAAGTATGTGCAGTAGGTTAGCATACAAACACTTATACACAAGCTCATAGAATATAGTTCTATTATTCAAGTTTTTATTATTAAGTTCTGCCACAAAAAAAAAAACATATGTTCATATACAAAATATTAAAATACATACTCTTGTTTCCAATTTATAGAAATCCTATACCTTCAAAATTTTTTAAAAATATATTTAATGGTTTATTTTCTTTGTGGTATTCTTCAAGCTTAAGAAAGCTGAATGCTGTTCATGTGTACTATACTTAACTAATGAGAGAATAAATTTTTTTTGGACAGTTTAGGCTTCATGCATTCTAGTGAGGTGTTGTACATAGCTGGTGCCACTGAGTGTTGTTGTGAACATGTGCAATGTGATAGATGTCGTCACAAACTTGGGCAAGTGGTGACAGTCGGGCTGTGCATTATGGTCTCAACTACAAAATTAATACCATATTAACACATAAGATAAGGACGTACAAGTTATATTCAGAGAATAAGGAGCTGGATCTCACCTCACCTAGCAAAGCGAGTATGCTGAGTCCTCTGGAAAATAAGTGGAATATCTACTGTAGTAGGAAGAAGGACCAAGAAGGAGAGCCAAGCTCATTCCACATACCTGAGCACTTTATCGAAAGGTTTCAAGCACTGTCAACGCTGCAGTTCCTTTCGGACAGCGAGGATGAGGTTCGGGCCGGCACCAGGCAGTTGGAAGAACTAAAGACTGCGCTGAGGACACAACCACATAGCTTTGTGCTGCGCTTCATTGGGGGCCTTGGCCTGACAGCCTTGCTGGGGTTCTTCTCCATCATGAACTAAGCCACCTCTCAGAGCTCCATTCATACCTCGCTTATCGGCTGTGTTAAGGCATTCATGAACAACTTGACTGGCCGAGCACACATCCTTGCGCACCTAATTGGCATCAATGCAATAGCACAGAGCTTCAAGCACAGAGAATATCAAGACAAAGGTGACTGTGTTGGAGATACTCATGGCTGTTTGCCTTGTACCAGGAGGACACAAGAAAGTGTTGGAGGCCATGTTACATTACCAGAGGTTCTCGGCAGAGAGGACGAGGTTCCAGCGCATCATAAATGACCTTGACTGCAGCGCAGGAGTGTAGAGGGATGAGGTGAAACTGAAAACAGCCTTAATATTGCTTGTGAATGCAGTCCTCAATCACAGCCCTGGGGGTCGATTCTCGAGTTGTTACGAGATTATTTCGAATTGATGAATTTCACTTACTAAATTTCGAAACATTTATCTCACTATGGCAGAATGGTATTCTTGAGTTGAAATTCCGAAGTGCGGAATCTTAGTGCGAGATCTTCCTCAGTTTCGAACATCCGGTCACACTCCCGTGGCAGAAATCTGCGAGTGAAAAGAACGCTCTACTTGTATGACGCACTGAACGCACCCTCTAGAGGAAAAAAATCGTTTGTTCTGTGATCGCGCGCAATATTCGCACGCGCATAAACGGAATTATAAAGAAAATATATATAATTAACAAACAACGTGTTTTGTAATGAAATATTATTGCGTACAAATAGTAACAAAGTCTTTATTAGGAGATATTTAATTCGCAAGTCATTTTATAAAAAATTCAGGACACTGCTGCCATCTTGCACCTATTTTACGAAGACAACGACGTTGCCTTTTTTTTTTAACGAGCACGGCTGTTTGCAAAGCTTAAATTTGCTACGTAAGATTGTTTTTGTATTGCACACTTCTCGTAGGTACTGAAATTTAAGTCACCACAAAAGGAGCGATAACTAAGAGTTGGTTTATTGGTTATTTCTTGAGCGGAATTTTCTATACAAAATTTGGGTTAGTAAAATCACAGTAGGTCTACATT
>PNEQ01033623.1:0-23865 GCA_003012365.1 Medauroidea extradentata | reverse complement strand
TGTTGATAAAATTGCAAATAAGTAAAGAATTTGCTACATAAAAAAAACGATAAGAAAGCAATGCGCCTCGAACCTATTTTCAAAAATACTCAGTGCAGAGCATTTAGCCAAGCACCATTACCACTACACTATAGTACCACATACTCTTCGTCCCTCATTATACATATAATAATGTTCTGTGCAAACATGTAACGTTAAATGCATGTTTCGTGATAAAATTAATGATTTGTTGCGATCGTGTATTATAAAATGAACAAGCATAGTATTAACATCATTTAAAAATACGCGCGGGCACTCTGCAGTACTTTAATACTTTATTTCGTCTGTTTGAAAGAGTGAGGTTGTAGAAATACACTGTAAAAGTGTCATGGCTGCCGTCTTCAAGGCGTTGCGGAATCGCATTTCACGACCCCAAGAGCATGTGAAATTTTTCCACATGGAATAATTTCATTTCGAAGTTATTTTCACTCAAGAATAGCAAAATGGAATCTATTACGAAATTCCGAGCAAATTCGCAATGGAATAATCTCGCATCATTTCAAGAATTGGCTCCCTGGGCAGGAGAACCTAGAGTTTCGACTGCAACTTCACTACGAGTTCCTAATGTCATAGACAAGCTGCACATCCACGAGAATGAGAACCTCAACATGCATTTCGATTTCTTCAAAATTGTGAGGAATAAAGGTGAAAAGAAACATGCACGAAAATTTGAGAAAAATCGCATTGACATGAAGCGCGCAAAGGCAATGATCAATCAGAACAGCTGGAACAGAGTGAGACTTGTACGTGTTACACCATATCACCCATCTCGTAATGGCCAAGCAGAATGCATGGTGGAAACGGTGAAGAGGAAGCTGAAGAAGCTATGCAGTGGCGACTGGCAGACCAGACTAGCCAGGGTTGTGTTTGCGCTACGCACCACACCAGGCACAGGGAGCAAGGAGACTCCAGCTGAACTTCTGATAGGTCATTCACTGAGGACAGCGCTGGACCAGCCAATCACAATAATCACATACCTACCTCATGAACACCAGCAGGGAAGAAGAGCAGACAATTCCATGTAGGAATAACTGTGAGGTTTAGAGGGTATGGTGGTGATGTCAAATGGGTGCTGGGCAAGATCACTAAGCAACAGGGACAGTATATATACGGCGTTGTGGATGATGGGGGACGGTAACATAGGTGTCATATAGACCAGCTGCTACAGAGAGACAGATGCAAAGGTGGCTGTGGATAGCAAAACACAAGACCCATCACATGCACTGCTAGCAGGAGGTGCAAATTTGTGCCGGCAATAAAGCAGACACTTACTGCAGTCCAGTGCGAGTCCACAAGCTGAGGACCAAAGGAGTAGCCCCATAGTGACGAGCAACTTGGGGGCTACCTCGGCAGCAGCTGACAGCCAGCTGACAGCCAACCGGCAGAGCCAGAAGAGTTTCAGCTTGAGGGTGATTTTTTAGCATGGGCACCTGCAGCGGAAGAGCACACCATTTTAGGGGAGGATGGAGATGACCTGCCTCCTTTCAAAGGCTTTGATGAACTTGGGTCCGTCATCCAGGAATGAGTAGTTAGCGGTCATAAGTTTTCTAACAAAGCAAAGTGACAGCCAGTGAAATTGAAAGATTATGTGTGTTGCAATAGGATAGTGAGTAGAGAAACTCAAACATTAGTGTGTAGCTGTTTGTGTATAGGTGGGACTGGGATTTGGTTACCCTGTTTAGAGATTATCTTGGAAGGAAGGAGGTGTTGTATACAGTTGGTATCACAGAGTGTTGTTGTGAACACACGCAATGTGATAGACGTCATCGCCACAAACTCGAGCAAGAGGTGACAGTTGCACTGTGCATTATGTTCTTAACTACAACGTTAGTGTCATGTTAACTCATAAGGTAAGGACCTAACATGAACATTTTCGATAATGTCCCAGATGACACAAGTTAATTAATAATACACACTTTGCAAATAGTCTCATATACTTCATCACATTCCTTACATTATATTATTTTTAATTTATTTTAACATTTTGTAGGAAAATACAGATTACATTTATGTATATTACAAGTTAGTGTCAAGAATGTTTAATGCTGAATTTATATTACATATGACAAAAAGATTTCAAGTGGCTGCTGTCATGTCCCAATTTTGCACATAATACAATAAAATATTTACACTGCAAATGCCACACAATATAAAAAATTCTATATACTTTGAAAATCTTCACATAACAATTTACACATTTATTCTTGGAGTCTAAATTTTTTAAATTATGTACAGTACATATCTGATCCCTACAAAAAAAAACATTCATTATCAATGACTTCTCACTAAGTCTTCGTCACATATGACAATAATGTTTCCGAGAGGCTGATATTTTCAACAGCATATTTAATACCTGAAAAAATGCACAAGCTTCATAGCGTTATAAAGTTAAAAATTCTTAAATTACACACATTACAGTGGATTCTCTATCCATCGTTTCTAATGGGGTTCACTAGAAATTTCAATACATGAGGGATTTCAATGAATGTCGTTTTAAAATGCTTTAAAATAAAGAAATGTGCTCCAGAATGTGTTCCATGGATGCAGTTATTTCAATCCGTTAAGTTTTGATACATAGAGAATCCACTGTATTTCAACTGAAAATCTGGTAACTTAGTGATATATATATATCAGTATTATTTGGAACAAAATCAATATAATATGCTTGTGCCGCATTCCTAACAACATAATACAGTTTACCTGTACATACCTTCCACAATTTTATTAGTATAGTAGTTAGCACAATAAAAATATTTTAAAAACTTTTTAAGAGAAGTCCTAATATTAGACTTTATAGTGGCACTGCAATAACTATTGGAATGTTCATGTAGTCAAAAATAATTAGTATTAAAAAGTTGACTTTTAATTTTCAGGGGTGACTTGACCAGGTCATGATTAACATTAATAGAAACTTCATAGGTACTGTATTTTATAAGTCAGAACACAATAATCTAATTTTCTCTTGTGCATCAAGAATGTTATAATAAACATGACCTTGTGAACAGTCTTCTAATGTTCAGTTAACTGTATTGATGTGAAATGTGGTTGTTGTTGGCAGTTCCGTTACCCAGCAAGGGGGAAGAAAAGAACAGTAGCAGTTCACCATGACCAGTGAAAATTTATGCAGTTCCTTTTCTGTATTATTAAATATTAATGTAGTGTTGAGTAATTAAGAAAAAATACCTATGCTCCGAGGGGTGTTTCTTTTGCAGCACTATAGACAGCACTGTGTTTTTTTACACAGATGATCTTTCTGAGCATGTCACATTTCAAATAACATTCAATGAATCATGTTTTTCTGTTTAAATAAATGTATGTTGTTTTTGTTAGCTATTTATATCTACATGCCTACATAACATAATTTTAAAATTATATTTACTCGCCAAAAAAGTATTTGCATTTCAATGATTTAAAATGTTATCTTTAACCATGGGAAAAATAAAACTTAATAATGCACTGCACATTAGGCCTACGTGCAGTGCCATTTTCCAGTCTGTTATTAATTTTGTCAAGCTCAGTTGTTTTGGCACAACTAAAGTAACATTTTGTTCAGAAACACTCATCAACCTTTTAAATAAATATATTTTCTATCAGTTAAATACCATAATTTTAACATCAAATGCACATAAGCATAACTCAGTGAACCTAAGACAGTTGAAACGAATTAAATATAATATACACATTCTGAGTAGGCTAATAACTGCTTATTTAACCTTTTCAAGGTTTAACCATGATTATTGGCTACATGTGCAATTCTTACCCACCACGAACACAATAAAACAAAAGAATCCACTGTATTACGTCCCATTACAACAGCTCCTATCAGACAATTCTGATGATGTAGTGAATTTTTCTGTTTTCAAAATGTCGCAATTTTAGAAATACAGGCAACTCACATTTATCTGTAATTATTACGGGGAATGGCACAGCTGATAATCGTGTGGATAAGCTGCAATTGTAGTAAAACGTGCTTTTAATTTACTTTGATGACTTGTGGTGGAAATTGCTTTTGTGTGGAGATAGTACGAGAGCTAGAAAATATGTGGATATTCCATTAGCAAGTTACACAAATATTGCATACCCCTTTCATTTTATAATTCTCATAAAATTGTTAAGTGTCAAGTCTTTGATCAGTAGTGCGGCCGACATTTTCTCTTTCCTGTCATTCACTTCACAGGCAGCTGCTGCCGCATCGTTGTCCTTTTTTGTAGTAGTTGAGGGTTCCCACAGTAAAATGACCATTAAAAATCCTGCCTTTTCCTGACCTTATGAAAAGAAAATTCCTGACTGCAACAAATTTTGTATTACACTTTCAACAAACAATTCACAAATTTTAGGCATTAACTCACCAAGAATAGTCACCTCATCTGTTTCAAACACATTATTTTCTACAATTTTAAAAGAAATTTTGACTGATAGCTCTGCACACACAAAAAATTTAGGCCTACCAGAAAATATATACAGTGATTTGGGTAGGGTTTACGAAATATGGCTATCGAGATATAGAACTATGTTTACTAAGTATACCATTAAACCCCACAGAGAGTTTTTGAACATAAAAGTTTTTTTTTGCGTTGGTACAATTACACACACTTTATAATCTCCTTAAATTTTATTTATTTATTTTTTGTAATTTCATATCAATCTTTTCTTTCATTTCTCCAAGTTCCATCCTCTTTTGAGTCTCTTTTCTTCCTTCAATTTTACAATCTCATTAGCAATTTTCCTTTTTTCTTTTCTTGCCTCATTCGCATCAATTTCCTGCTTAAGTTTTTTTCCAGGTAGTCTATGTACTTACTTCTGGCTGCTCTCACAGAGAGTAACATATTCCCATTCACAGGTACATTAACTATACCACCATAGTGCTAAATAGCACCATAGACAGTTCTTGGGGCAATGAGTGATTCCCCATGTAGATTTTCCACCAACAAAAATTTATTTATTGAAAATCCCCCTTCTATAGAGGCATTGCCCTGAGACAGAATTAGACAAAGTTTAGCCACCTCCTACAACTGTTCATAGTTGGATCTGCCATTCATAATATGAGAGAAAAACTCATTGAAGCCGTGAGTATTAGCTTCAAACTTTTAAAAGTCGCTCATTAAATTACTTTTTGCATTAACACATAAATTTATACTGTATTAAGTATATTGCCGCTTCACCGTTTTAGAAACACTGTCACTAATTTGATTTGCTGCATGTAATGCTTCTATCAATTTGTTAATATGATTGTAACCACATGTTGGTTCATGTATGATGACCTCTAGTTCTTAAGCTTGTCACATCAAAAATTATCCTTTGACTACAACCAATGTGTTTTCTTATATTTTCTATAACAGATACTAGAACCTTCCTACAACCATATACAGTAAACCATCAATCTAACAACATCGCGCGGTGCCAGGAAATTGTGTCGTTAGATCGCCTATGTCGTTAGTCCAGAGGTAACTAAATTTGACCCCCTCCCCCTAAATAAAAAAAATTAAGTGTTTTTTTTTTTAAACTTATGTAAAACAATTACCGATTTAAAAAAAGTTTTCATTGAAATTATATGTTAGTACGATGAAAAGGTGTCTTTCAAATAAAATGCTACCCCACAATCCCGCACCGTGATGTTTGTGGCAGAGCGGCGCGCTCGGTCTGGTTGTGTAGGATGGGGGAGAGGAGTGGCCGGGCCGCTAGCCTTGGCTTGCCTTCAGGCAGCTTGTGCGCGCGTGATTGATCCTGCTTGTCTCGCACAAAGCACAGTCAGACCACAACAGAACAACTTGTATTATTTACATGAATGTATAAGGAAACAATTTAAAAACTTTTCAGTACAGCTATTGAGCCTTTTTTTTTATTGCACAAGAACTGTTACAGCCTGTCGCCATTATTAGCATTTATGCGATACTAATAAAAGTGTGTATTAAAGAACAAACATTTTAAAAAACTCTGTATTTTTTAAAAAACCAGAACGCCTATTATGAACGTGAATTTAGAGCCACTCAAAAGGGTAAAAAACGTACCTTTTAAGGTGCTGTCACATATAAAATAACGACAGAATTACTCATCGCTAAAAGTTGTCAGCCTATTGATAAAATCACGAAACTATGCACAACGCACCAATTTAATGCTCTGTAATGCGAATAGAGGTGAAATGGCTCTCGGCACACTGGCTGAAGTCACTCTTATTGCTCCACTGTCGAGCAAGCATAAAACAATACCTTATCTTATCAGCCCACATGCCGCACATGGCGATGAGACTGTTGTGTTTGCGTCGTAGGCCGTTTTTACTCTGCAGCACTTTCATAGCCACATGAGGAGTGATCAATAATACAGCGGAAGTTGTCAAGGTCAAGACGAGCTCAATTCTGCAGCTAGGGAAAAAAAATATGAGAAAACGCCTGATTTTTTTCATTTACGGACTGAGAGCAATACTTGTCCTATTTTTTTTGCTGTGCTGTAATGAGGGCGGAAAAAAACTGTGTCGTCTCTTTAACCCCCATCCCCCTGGGTTATCACAAGACACGGAAACATGTGAGAGAGTCGCCGAGTGGGAGAGGAAAAACAAACACGTGGCTCTGGTTTGTGGCGAGACAGGATGCTAGTTGCATGTGACTATCAGACAGTCGGCAGTTCATGCACGCGCACACAAGCACAATCTGGTTTGTTTGTGGGGAAAGGGGGGGGGGGGGAGTGAATGTTTATTGGCTGGCGTGGACAATCAGGAGGGATTGTATCTATGTTTAGCGGCGTGTTTCTTACAGCACAGAACTCACAAAGGAAATTGCAACACGGACGATTTTCCTTAAATTTCTTAACCCGAATTTTTCACGGTCCCTCAAAAAAAGGTTGTAAATTACCATTGCTATGCCACGTCGCGTATTGAACTGCATAGCTGAGATAAGGACACGAGGATGAGTGTGAGAGGGAAGATCAGGCAGGAGGGAGCGTGGAGAAGTGACGGGGAGCATTAGGAGATAAGGCAGCATTAGTCATCACGTCTCACATATTTTGGTGTAGCGCGGGCGGCCTACGCACACGGCGCATGCTTCAACTATATTCCAGCTGGTTTCTAGCATTTTTAAACATTTTTTTTTTTTGTTTCACAGCTGCATATTACGAATTTATGATAACTGCAGTATATTATTGTTTAATGTACGCATAGTTATTTTTAATTAACGTTTTACTGTGATCTATTTCACTTTGCTTAGCTTTGATAAATTTTTAAAATATTAATTTTCCCGCGGTTCCTGGAAATTATGTCATTAGATCGCCGATGTCGTTAGATCGGAGGGTTTACATATGAACACTTGAATTTCTTTTTCCAACACCTGCATTTTTTTAACAGCTTTTTTACTAGAACTTCAATGCCAACAGAACTAACCTTAGAAAGATAGTTGAAAAGTGTGTTGCCATCTGTTTTGGACATTTTGTCAGCCCTTACTATTCTTGCCATTAAGCTGGGGTTCTCACTAATTTGAAACAAGTTTGAAAAACGCCAATTTTCATTTCATGAAGTCATTAAGACACTTCTCATTACTATCAAGCCTGGTCTGAGGAAGTTTGTCAGTCTGAATGTATTTTTTTTATATTGCCATATAAAAATGCTACTCTTTCAGCTCAAGTCACATTTTCCACCCACTTTGTGGAACAGAAATTTATAGGGAAACATGACACAGCAGTTACAGTTTGAAAATCTGCACATCTTGTGGAATAATCATGTAAAATTAAGTGAATATCTACAAGGAAAGTTTCAACATCTATTTTCACATCACTGAACCTTTTTTTATCTGCTCCATTCACAACATGAAGATCACATCTCCATACATAAAATTAAGTGCCCCACTCACTCAATAACGCACAGCCCAAACCTCTGGACCTAAAAATGTGAAATTTTCAGCTTAGCTTCCCCTCTTGGCGTAGACACCCACTACGGAAGGATTTTTCGAAAATCAAAAATTAAAGGGGGTGAAAAGGGGCGAAACGAGTTTTCGCAAAATTCTCTCTAACCTGATGATACATTTTTTTAAATATTTTTACTTCAAAACATTGCCTCAGCAAATGCATAGTTCATAATTTTTTGAAATTCGGAAATTAAGGGGGTGAAAAGCAGTTAAAAGTGTTTTCAATAAATCCTCTATTTCTCTTAAACCACTTACGATATTGAGGTAATCTTTGCATCAGGATGGTGCTCATGTAAATATCTAAAAAGTAGTTTTATGGTTTTTCAAAATTCATCCTTGAAAGCTGGTAAAAAAATAAAACATATTTCCAAGTAATCATCCATATCATCCAAACCATTTGAGACATTGAGGTGGTTTTTGTTTAAAATGAAGCTTGCGTAAATATCTAAAATCAGAACTCAACATTTAAGAGGGTGAAAAGCTGGAAAATAATTTATTGGAGATAATGAAACTAACCTGACAAGAAATTTACATGCTCTTTTCTTTAAAGTCTGCGTACATAAATACATACTAACTAATTTGAGGTAATTTGCAAATTAAAGACATACAGAGAATATAGTAATACCATCAATTAATACATAATTAAAAGTTAGTTACTCTTTTCAATAGTACAGGCGAGCAAAGCTGCAACGGGACAGCTAGTGTCCCTATATTTAGAAATTCCTTACCATGTGGATTCGCCTCTTTCATGTGGTTTAAAGTTTTTTCAAAAAGCTTAAATTAACATTAGGCCCATCTATAGGCACTTTAACATTTTCTCTTTTTAAAGGGTGCAGACCTTCACTAAATTTACAGAGCAAGCCACTATAAGTGGCATGCATGATATAAGCTTATAAGACTATGTCTAGTGGGCGCAGGCCAGCCAGCTGCCGCCACTGTCATCTGTACAAGGCCTGTTCACATTGTGCGGAGGCTCTTTGTTGAGAAAACATGTCTTTCCTCGCACTTCATCTGTTGAATTCCAGAGCACTCACGATTATTGATACAGTTTAAACATATTATAATCATACTAGAATAGTGAACAATGTTTTTTCCTGACCAGAACCAACCATTTTAAGGTGAAATTTCTGTCTAAAGTTTATATATATATATATACACACACACACACACACACACACATAAAATTCCTGACATTTACTGACCATTTCTCAATTTCCTGACTCTTTCTGACTTATACTATACTGACTGTGGGAACCCTGTAGTCCTACAGTAATAGCTCAAAGTTTTGAAACCTGACAGTAAAATACTAGTTATGATGACAAAGTCTTTCCTCTTGCTTACATCCTCTATTCAATTACAAAACTTATGGGTGTAATGAAAAAATATTTGAAATTCTTGAAGACATAACATTACTATAAGAATTTCCACATTTGCATAGAATTTTATACTATGCTAAATAGCATTACATCTGTACTTACCTTGCTTGATCTTAGTGAAAAAATAATAATGGCGCACAAACAATTTTAAATGAAGTGTGTATATTTAACCTACTTTTTGAAGTGACAGTACACTTATGAAGTCTATCTCTCTCTCTCTCTAACTAACTAACTCTCTCTCTCTCTCTCTGTGCACGTGTATGGATGTGCATGTCCCTCTTCCTAAAAACTTTTCAATCCATGGACCAAATTTCCTCAAACTTGGTACACTTATAGTACATATTTTATTCATGCTGTGTTCATATTTTCAAAATGGCATCCGTTTTTTACATATTTTTTTAGTAATATGACAACTAAGAATATTTTTCCAAATTTCATCAATCGTGGTACATATAGGCCCGTAAGGTGATGACTTGTATGCATTTTGTTGATACCATCATCATTATATTTTTTTATCACACAGCTGATCCATATTGACTCGTAGTACTGTATGAGTTTTTTTTTATAGAGAGAGTAACAAACTGCCAACTTTCTTTGCAGCAGGTCCTGTCTGTTATGTAGCTACTCTACTGCACATGTAGTTGCAATTATTAATTATAACAAACAATGATCTATGAACATTGAAACAAATCACAAACAATATGAATTTAATGAAAATAATTTTTAACAGACCACAACAAAACTCAAAGTACACTTTTAAAACCACACTAAATTCCTACTAATGTTACTGTGCCACTACAAATCACAAAGGCAACTAACTCACACAACAGCTAGAAAAAAAAATAATTTTACCTTTATAGTGGCTGCTAACGCAATGTGACAGATTAAAATGTGGTAAGATAAAACATCTTATTTCATGTTCTAAATTCCAGCCCTTGTATGCCTGTGAGGAAACACAGGTTAATAGGGGAAATGGAGCCAAGTTGTAAAAGTACATAAGAATGCATTGCATCATACTGTTATGATCATATCGGGCTCTTACGAAAATTCACTTGCTGGAGTAGGGTAGTTAAGTGACCAGGTTTGGTCGATTACTAGGATTTGATAACCTCCTTCAAGGTTTTAAGAAGATGGAATAAAAAAAAAGCCTGCATATTTTTAGATCTCGTACATGTAATTTATTTTCAATACTGGCTGCACATTAATCTTGGTAGGACTAGTTGGGCAATGTTAATGGAATTATTTCACATTACAGAAATGGATAGCCTACATAATCATTCAAAATTTTACATTATTTATTGTATACTTTCCTAGGTATGCTCAAAATTTAAACATTTTATGGCATTACCAAAAGTAAACAAACATGTATGGGTAACTTACGTTATTTTTTATTTTTACTTGACACCTAAAAAAATTATATAATACAGTAGAACCCTGTTATAATGTTTCTCAAGGGACTGAAAAAATGTTTACATTATAAATGGGAAAACAATATAACAGGGTAATTTTATATTACAAATCAGTTCTAGGGACCAAATGAAGGTAGCATTATAACCAGGAAAATGCTATAAGTGGGAACACTATAACAGGGTTCTATCTACTGCTTATTTAGTTACATCTAACTAAAGTTGCAAGAGCATATGACAGTGCAAGCAAATATCTTTTAACGAAAATAATAAATAAAATAATTCATACAAGCGGTATTACAATTATTTTTCGTGTTGCCTTCAATTTGGTTCTGCACCATCAGATCATAAATCCGTATAGGCCTAGTTTAAGTTTAAAAAAAAAACTTACCTTTCAAAACATCATCAGTGACTAAAAAAAAACTTCTTAACATATTTCTTGTGCACTACATAGCAAACATTTATGCTGTTACAATCTTAAACTGAAATAATATATCAATAAAAAGCATAATCAATAAACAAACATGGGTAGGCCTAACTGCCCTGATCACCTTCAAATAATTTTGTTAATTAACACATTAACACATATGAATAAATAAGAACACTTTAATGACCGGGAAATACATAGGCGTAGATCTTCTGGCCTTTTCTTTAGGTAATATGTAGGCCTACATTTTTGCAGCTGACAGGCACAAAATCTCATGTGGACTTGATATTAACCACTTGGATGGATTACCTACTTCTTATTTAGCGAATGGTTTTCGTAGACGTGCCACACTCAAGTTCCCGTCACGTCTAAATATCCTGTTTTCGTTGGCAATTACGGGCCGGGTATTTTAATCCCTGCATTGCAATACATAAAAATTACATATACGTATAAAATATTTGCTTGCAAGAATCACAAATGCACACGAACACACAAGAAGCTCACACTCGCAAAGGCAATCCTTTTTTTTGGTTGCAGGGCTTCATAATATCCCATTGGCGATTGCAGGCTGGGTTTTATAATCCCCACAATACAATATATTAAATAAACGCACAGAATATTAAAGTAACACATTATAAGAATCTCAAACACATACAAATACGGTCACTTCTCACACTCACAAATGGCGGTCATTTGTTTTGTTTACAGGTTGACTAATAACAGTGGTTGTTCGTAAATTAGTTATAAAAGTACGTGATTTTAATAGAATAAAATTGTTAACTGACTAATGCTGTATACGGATCCCTGTTATTATATTAAGTTACCTCTAAATGCCTACTTATTTTTCAAGTATAATACACACTATTTTCAATGTCGGCAATGGAAGTTAACCAATTTGTTGATCAGGGCTGCCACTACTGCTTCATCAGGCCATACTATCACGTCCTGTTGTTTTAAATGATATATTATTCTGCTACGTGTTTGGCACGTGTACAAATATTGGTAGCATCGGCTATCAAAATACGGAATTCTTACTTGGGATAGACTGTACGTAGCGTATATACTCGTGTATAGCGCACATCACGACTGTTGCAACAGGTTCCAGAGGAAAAAATTTTAACTGCCATGCTAAAAAAAAAGTACGGGACGGTGAGGCAGCGCGGGCGAGGCTATGTGGGAAGGCCGAGGGCGGAGGGATGAAGGAGATGTGGCTGGCCACAAAGAAAAGAGAGAGGAATAATAACATTCACACTAGTTACAGAGTGACGGTGGAGAGGGTGGAGGAGGAACATGGGGGTTTGGCTTGTCTCTCCCTTCTCCACAGCTATCTATAAATAGCCTGCCAAGGTTGCTTGCTGCCTGTCAGCCTGCGCTCGTGTGCACAACACTCCTCCACTCCCTCCCTCTGCTGTGCACCTGCCGCTTTAAAGCATGTCCCAGAGATAACGTGCCAGGACAGCAGCAAGCTAACCTTTTTTATTTATGCAACACTTCTCTCCCGAAAAAAAAAAAAAAAAAAAAAGAACAGGGTCGCCCCATGAAACGTCAAAATTAACTTATATTGCTTCTGCCCGCCACCCACGAACCTTTGTTTCTGGCACATCAAATCTCCGAGCAGCATACTGTGTAACCGACAGTTTAAACCTACCTGTGTAAAAGCTAGTAAACTTCTGGCCATCATCAGAAGATTTTAACATGCATATTGTGTAAACATTGAGTAACATTTTGAACAAGAACGTGGATAAAGACAAACAAAAACGTTAGATTTACAACACAGACAGTTATAGCTGAGTATGGTTATGAAGGAGGGGGGAAAGAAAAGGAAGAGGAGTAGTAATGGAATAACTGGGCGATGAGAAACATTCACTTTCTCTACCTCCCACTCTTGACACCTGTCAATTTACAACTACAACTCTGCCTTCTTGCCCCCCACCCCTAGCCTGTCTTTTTTTCACATCATTTTTTTTTTTTTTTTTAATTTTCTGTGTATAGCGTGCACCCCTGAATTTTAATCAGTTGTTTTAGAATAAAAGTGTGCACTATTCACAAGTAAATACATTACAATAAATGCACTATGACAGATATTTTAAAAAACAGACTTAAATTTTTCGAAATCAGCAAGTTACGTTAGATAAAATCTAATTTTGAACAATCGAAATGAGATCATTTTAGTTTATCTGAATCAGGTCACATGACTAGCAAACTACAAAGTGCTAACTAAAACTCAGCTTTAAATTTAAATTACTCTATTAAATTATGATCCTGTGCAATAATTAAATAATAACTACAAAATTAAATTGTTATTAAAATAATATATTCATACAACTTTCTAAAAATGTACCAAACACACAATTTGATTCGAAATTATCAAAATAACAGTGAAGTCTTACCTCTTGGAACAATGATGGAACTACCTGGTCTTGCATGAACCACATGGTCATTTACTGTAAAATTCACTCTACCTTTGACAACAAACAATAACTGAAACAAAACAATACCAATTATAGAGCTTGAAAATTCATCAAATAATTACAGTTTTCTTATCAACACATTACTTAGCCAGTCCTGCTAAAATGCCAATTTTCAAAATGCTATTTTGATTTACCAACACTGTTTTATAAAAGAAGCAAGTCAGCTTTGCCAGACAAAACATAGCTATGCAAAATTACTAAAACTTCAAGGAACTAATTTTAGATCATAGAACTGGGAGAAAAAAAGTACCAACTGTGCAATTTTCAAAGTTCTGCTGAAGTTGCAGCAATTCTGCCAAAGAATATTTCTAATATAGACAATCTATGCAAAATGAAATTCAAACAAGATGAATTTGAGTTTATTTATTCCAAATGATGCCAAATATACTGTTTTTAAGCAAATGTATTTTTGTAAGACATGTAAAAAAATATACCAACCTTTTCTTAATTAATTTTTGAAAACTAAAAAGTCATAAATTACAGCAACAAAAAACTATTTTAAGCTTAAGAGTCCTATACAGCTAGTGCAAGAACATTGTTACAGCGTGTTAGGAGAAAATATTTTTAAGGGTAATACTAAATGTGCAATCAATATCTTTATCTACGAAAAGAAAACATTAAAAATTATGTTTCTTTGTTTTTAGACATCATGCTTAGAAACTTGATTGCAGCACACCTCAATGTCCAAAAATGGCTTTTTGAAACTGCTGTCACGTAAAAAATGCCAACAGGAATCATAAAACAAAATTAGAGAAGCACGCGCTGGATTTTACTACACACTTCCTATAAGTAAAATAATATGGTAACTGCTTAAAGTCCCATAGGAAAAAGCCAACAATCGAAAAACTGCATGCCATTTTTGTGCTCCACGCATAAAAGGTGACATGGTTGTTGACGCATGGGCCAGTCTAACTCTTATCGACTGCCTGTTTCTGTATCTCAGACATGGCATCTAGCACCCACTGTACAGGGCTCTTAATGACACATATCTATGATTAGGGATGGGAATATTTGTTAATAGATTTTTGCCCCACTTTGTTTCAGTGCCTTACATGCACACCTGCAGCTCAACTTCATGGCTATTAATAGAGCGTTTTTGTTTATTCATTTGACTGTACTAATCAGTACACGAATAACTGCCACACATAACGTCTGTGATTTGCGGGTTTAACCTCCACACGCTGGGAGTTAAAACATCCAATCACTGACCACACAGCAGAGATGCAGGTGCACACGTAAAGCACTGAGAGTGGTGCAAAAATCTTTTCGCGAAATTTCCTGTCTCAATCTATGATTGTATAAGATTTTAAACACTACGCACATAGCAGAGGACGAGAAAACAAACCAATTAAAATAGCTAAAAGTTTTTACAACCAATTAGCAAAAATAGGTTAATACAAACTAAAAATCAATACAACACAAAATAATAATATACATACAACTAACATATAGTAAGTACTACTATTTTCTAACTGTACTGTAAGTTACTGAATACTACAATAAATAAATAATATTTAAATAATTTTCTTTTCTATGTAACATTTTTTAAAACAGATTAAAAAGAATAAAATAATTTATCCTATGAAAATACTCTTAGGATTTAAAACAATAAAAAATGCACAGCAACAGAAAATAGTAAGGAGTGAAAGAAACCTCACACAACAATCATTTAGAGTGCAATAAAATTGTTTGTGCTTTAGGTGAACTAATCTTGTATCAATATCTATTGCATGTGCCCTACAATATTCTTTTCTTAGTAAAATACTTACAAATTTTTTACTTATCAGTGAACAACTCATATATCATTAGAGTACAAAATAACTGAAATAATACATATATGCTTAATACAGTTGACCCACCTTATATGTGGAACCACGCATCAGCGGTTTTCACAAACTGCGGTTGAAAATGAGGGAAAGAACTTTAAAAACATAAATATGAAATGCTTAAGAATTTGTGTTTTCCAGCGCACCATGTAGGCTACAGTTTGCAGCACAAACTACTAGTACACCACTTGCTGCGTATGAGAGGAGCTAGTCTCGTGTTGTCAGCCACAGTATATGCTGCATAACGCAGTGTGCTTGCTAGCTGCGTGTGGTAAGTGGTGGTAAGTGGGCGGGAGTGGCAACAAAGTGATGCAGTGTTGAATGTGCGCACACTTTGGCAGCCCGGACAGCTGTGTTACTTCACTCACTTCACATCCATCTTGCTTGTCACTTCCTCACCACACACTCCCAAAACAAAATTATTTGATATCTCCCGCAGTCCTCGCTTCCCTCCAGAGCCACCCACCAACAGACCACTTCAACGTATAACACATGTATTCAATTACATTGTCTTGTTTACCCGCTTTTTGCCCACCTGCTTCAACAGCGAGCACAATGGACATTGCCAGAATGCATTTATTGTGTGCAGTTATACACAATTCCATGGCCTGCAGTGTAACGTCTCCAAAATTAAAAACTGTAGTGATACTTCTAAACCAAAGAGAGATTGCAAAATTCTTAGTATGAGAGACAAAATAAAAATCTACATTGAGACGCAACATGTCTGTTGCAGAAGTAGGCCACAGATACAGAAGAAACGAGTGTAGTATTCGTACGTTATGAAATAAAGTACGACAAATAAGATAAACACCTGTAGTAGTGATGAAAGAAGTTCTAGCTTGATCATCTGGATTTACCCTTATCTGATGGTAACCACTGGTAAAATCAACAACCAAGAAAAGCTTGCACTGTCCTAAATTATCCAGAGACTCTACTATGTTCCGCAATGGGTAGATATCAGGAGTAGTAACAAGGTTTAAAGAACGGTAATCCACACAAAAACCTAAATTTGGGTTCTCCAATTTCCGATTTCTACTTAACAATTACAACAGGAAAAGACCAAGGAGGTTCACTTGATTCTCATGGCACAATGAATACTGACTTCAACTGTTCTACTACCATATCTTGCACTAACTGCTGTTGGTGAAATGGTACATGATACAGTTGCATAGAAATAGGCTTGTGATTCCCTGTATATATACAGTGCTGTACCAAAGGCATTACTGGTAAATTCTTTGTTTGTTTACAAATATGCTGGTACTCTTGCAACACTGACTCTAGCAACTGTTTATTTTCACCTGACAAGTGACTTAACTTATTGGAAAAATCTATCTCTGATTCATGTGCATTTACTTGACCACTTAACCTAATGTTTTGCAAGCATTCTGATTGCCTCATATTTTCTCCGACGATTGACTCATCTGCATCACGTGTACAAGAACAAGAACAAAAACGAGAAAACAGAAACAAGAACAGGAAAGGACGTCTCCTTTATCCAGCAGTTCTAGCACTGCTACCTGGGTACCTCGAGGAATATCTACCTCAACACGATTCATGTTTACCATGTTTACTAGCGCTTCTACTTTTCCTTCACGAGACATAACTGTAGTAATACTCCCGGCTACATAGCAATGCTGATTATTCATAACATCACAGTCACAAACTGGTTCTATTAATACAGTATAGTTATCTTCCTCAAGAACATTTGGGAGAGGAACCATAATACGGACTAGTTTTTCTGTACCTGCAGGATTTTCTCGGCAGCTACTAAATGTATTGGGGACTGAGCAACTTTCTGTGGATGTGCTGGTTTGATCAATCCTATGCAACAGGCCTTTACTCGTACCGTCTGCCTATCATAGCTCCGACCTAGAAAGTACAACATGTTTCCCAAACACAGGTTCTGTTTTGCTACATCTATAATTGCACGGCGGTGTGTCAGAAAATCCAATCCAATTATGCCATCAAAACATTTACAGTTACTCTGGACAACCTGTACACACGTCATAAGCTATTTCACCTAACTGTACAGTTACAGTCGTTACTCCCAAGTTCTGTAACTTAAGGCCTAGCCATCGAGGAAGAACTCCAGTGTAAGCACAGGGAGTTAATCTTTTACATAAATAAAGGGAAGACTTCTGTCACTCGCCTTATACTGGTTATCATAGGTTGGTACACAAGGTAGTTAGATGAAAAGAGACAAAAGGTCAATTTAGTTTCATAGGGTGTATTCAAGCATAGAACAGGTTGATACACTTGATACAGACATGGGTTTACATCACCTTCAACATTTGTTTCATTGGGTTACAATTAGACGTAGGTCATACACAATTTGGTACAGGTAGATGCAACAAGGTTCAAACGACACTATTACAAAGATACAACAACAAGATGACAGCAAGGTGTATGCTGGAGAGTACAACTAATTTATTAGTGCAGTTTCCGGCCCCCCCGGGACAAGGATTACTGGATACAAACACTCACAAAGGCACTTCGGGCCATGAAAATACTGGGGCGAAAGTTAGGCCCTGCTCGTGACCTGAGGCGATCACTCATAATCCCTGAGAACATATCTATGGCCTCTCTACATGACATGGCTCTATAGGCCGACAACTGACTGACAATATAACTTGGTTATAAGGTGATCACTCATGGTCTCTCAGAAGGCAACAACATATCTTGGGCCTCTTAACATGATATGGCTCTGCGAGTCGAAAGCTGACAACATAACAAACTTATAGGCAATCACTCTTGATTTCTAGGAAGGCTACATAATTGCTACGGCTCTACGGGCCGATAACTAAATGACAACATAGCGAGGTTACAAGGCGATCACTCTTGATCCCTAAGAAGGCTAAAACACATCTATGGCCTCTCTGAATGATATGGCTCTGCGGGCCGTTGAAATTACTGAATGACAGGGGCTTTACCGCAAGTGCGCAGCAACACTTTACTTTTAGCGCGTCAGGGCATGGAGACAAGAGACCGTAGCATGAAGTTGGGTCTCCATGCTTGAGAAATGCTGAACCGCAGTCAAGCTGGTTTAGCGATCAAGCCGAGCCGACCTGGCGAGTGTAGGAGCGGTAAAAGGGAGATGAGATTGGGTAGGAGGGCTTAGGTGGCAGGCTACCGCCACAACCCATAAGGAGTGAGCGAGGGCTTAGGGGGAAAGGTTACACTCACAACCCCGGATCGGAGGAAAGTTGAGGTAATAGGGTAGGAGGCCTTAGGTGGCAGGCTACTGCCACAACCCATAAGGAAGGAAGGGAAGGAGTGCCAGGCCGACTTGGCCCGAAGGCTGAGCCGCTGACGACTGACTATCTTGGGCCAAACGCCTGTCTTTTATACTCGCCAGAAGGGCAGAAGTACTGTTAGCAAAATGGCCGCTCAGCCGCTCTAGGCTGTCTGCTGCTGCAGTAGCACCCACCCGCACACACAGAAAATATTTACTCGTGACAAAAAAATACTCAACTGGGTAAACAAATATCTCGCCTGACATAAAAAACACTCGTGTAGCTGCTAAATACTAAGATTAATACATTCAAGTATTTATATAATTTTTAGACACATTTAAAGTAATAAACAACAAATACAATACATATTTACGTGCGTATTTCCCGTTATTATTTATTACTGCACTTTACAGAGTCTTGTGCACGGGATTGGTAACACTGGTGAAGCACTCGGCCATGTTTGTAAATAAACATTGGTAACAAAGTTCGCTGGCGGCAATTAAACATGGAAAATAACAATGGGTAACACTGGGACGTAAGTAAATGCTGTTTTGACCTGTGATTTGAAATGGCACATATAACACTATGTGAAGTAACTGGCCTTACCAGACCTATTCTATTTTAGTTTGTTTGTTTTACGAGTTTTTTTTACTACTACTTGTATGATTAAATTTCTCTTTTAAGACGGCAGAACTTAAGGTGACCAGGCGATATGCCAGTAAATAAGATTGAGCTCCCCTGAAATATTGAGGCCTTGTAGTTTAACCAGCCTATGTGCATAAGGTAACATACCCAGTGAGGATCAGTCGCATCATCGACTACCATTGCCCGGCTTAGTAGAGATACTGCTGCCCTGAATCAGTACAACCTGAAGTGTTTATTTGTGTTTTCTTCAAGAAATAAGTCAGTATGTGTAACCATAAGCACGTGGAAGTTTTTGTTTGCTAAACCTGTCATACGTATCTCTAAATATTAAATATGAAATCAGACAAGGAGGACTATAGACCTGTGGATCTAAGAAAAGCCCTCCGCTGAAGAAAGAAGACTACTGGAACAAAATTCATTAGTAGTGATTATAATTATTTACTGTTTTGTTTTAACTGCGAGAGTGGCAATCTTAATTTCACTTGGTACAACCAATCTTATTTTGCTGCTCTTTGCTATATGATCACACTGGCAAACCAATATTAGTAATGTGTGGTAACAATTTAAAAGGTTTCTTGGCATGCGAGGTGATATCCATTATTAATTATTTGTTACTAACCACGAGGTCAGTTATCGGACTAAGACGTCAATTTTATCCCAGAAATATGTTTGAGGTCTCATTTTAATTGTCAGTTTAAATCCCGCATTTTTTGTCTAGTAAGTTTTTGCCGTAGCTTGGCGGGTTAAGATGTTATTCGCGAGTTTCTATTTCAGTAAGCTCTTGCTGGTACTTAGGCAATTGGAGGCGCGATGGTTCGGCGCCGGCGAGAGTTGGTTGGGGGGTGGTGACGCACTTAAAGGAAAAGATGTCTGGCCTCGAAAATTGGTATCACTCCGCATCGCACGCCAATTAGTTTCTTATAAATATTGTAACGTCAAGTAATTTGCCATTTCGTTTAAATAGCAGGGGCCTTTAAATTTGTGATGTCCGGCAATTGTATAATTTTCACTATGTTCTGTAAGCAAAAATTAATTATTAGTAAGTTAAAAGAGTTCCCGAAGCTCTTGGAGTGAGGGGTGGTGACGCTGGGGTAGCGTACCCAAGCTCTCGGCCATTGCTGTGTCTGACCTGCGAGTGAGTACATGTGCACCTCTCGTGCTGTGCCGCGAGAGGTCTTTTGAAGATGGAAGTGTGCGCATAGGGCGATGTCTCCGCTAGAGGTTGGAAGACAAAAACGTCTGCTGTAGTGTACGTCTCCGCTAGAGGTTGGAAGACAAAAACTTCTGCTGTAGTGTACAAGCACTAATTGTTGAAACGCAGCCGAGATTCATATTTGGTGCACTTAAGGCGTTGATTCTGAGAGCGAGGGGCTGCCATATCCTCGACGGATGCCACGTGGCTGTGAATTAGTATTGTATGTGCTGTACTGAAAGTTTACTTTTTTTTCTTATCTCGCTCGAAGCACCGCAACAGCAATCGGGAACTCTTTCAAGTTGTGCCTAACTAATTTTTATTAATTACTATTCTTGATTTATGCCGAGACACCACGCAGGACTTGATGTAGTATTTTCCGCTCAACTGCCATGCGAGGACCTTTTCTGTACTACTATGGTATTGCAAAAGCTGATAATAAATAAAAGCTGTCACAATTATTCACTGGAATAGCACGCGTCTTCATTTGCACTCCGAACCCACAACCCGCTAAATGAGGAGAGAGACGCTCTGCTGCTGTTGCTATTCCCGGAAGCAAGTGGTAAGGTAAAGAGGAGGGGACGGTACCATGTGAAGTGTTCAGCCACTTCCCCATCTTGTTTAAATATTTATAAAGTGTTTTTATTTTCTTATTTAAATTTATATGTAAATCTTTCTTAACAGGCTATATATGCATTTTCAGGGTGAGTTTGTTAGGTATCCGGTATGATACAACAGAATTCAATAACTTAGTAATTGGGGACATGTTAATTTAAATTCATCTTTTCAAAATTTAAATATAAAATAGTCAAGGAATTTTAAAGTAGAGTCATTTGATTACTTTCCTGGCTTGTTTGGTTTCAAATTGACCACAGTAAAATTTTAATTATTTTTGTTGACATAACTTTTTCTTGTATTTTAACCAATTTTTGAGTTTTGGCAATTTTAGCATATTATTAAATTTTCCCTGGTGAAGTGAGTAACTTCAGGTGTTGCAAGCTTCTCCAGGCTGTAGGATTTCTGCCGCCGACGTTGTGGTTGATCACTTGCTTCATGGAATTCTCTCCATGACGTAGGTTATTGACGCACGTAGATCAGCCATCACAGGGGGTTGCTTAGGGTATTGCGCCGCGAAAGTAGTTCCACTGTTGCACACTTTTTGTCCCCAATTATTATATTTGTGTGGATAAATAATTTTATTTCAATGTAAGAACTATTTTGGAATTGTTTGTTATGTGTAAGTGTCATTTTACTGCTTTTGGGGGAATTGGAGTCTGTTGTATCACTCCGCCGAGGGATACCTTAGCTACCATGACCGTCCATGATTTAACAGTCGTGCAGGGATGGCGCGAGAGGAAGGACGTGTGTCGGGCAGATGGGGGAGAAAGCCTCGAATCCGTTGGCGTGACTAAAAGGGACGTAGACTTTTTTTTCTCTTCTCTGCCTTATCACAGGCAGTACTGAGGTGATGGGGGTTGCGGGTGTACGAACAGGAAAACAGGTCCGAGTTTATTCGTGATAGATATTCCTTTCTTTTTTCGTCAGTTTGTTTCTTTTTTTTACTAAGTTAATAACTGGGTAGAATTTGACCCATACGACAAGTCGGACGGAAGAATCATGGTAGCTAAGCGTCCGTCGAAAAGTGAATTTAAATGCAAATTGCAATACTGAACGGTACCGCATATTATGAAATGTAATGCATCTATAGAAATAAATATACTACTGACGAATCTTGAGTGTCTCACTTCAAGTTAAAACCTGGCTGATGGTGCTGAAAAACTAATCAAACTGAGCTATCCGGAGCACGCCAAGCCACATAACCTCAACACCCACTACAGTGACTACAATAACAATAGACCACAGCAACACGCAGCAGACGCAGACACGTCACAACCACCACAATTGAAATAAAAATAAACGGCAATATGGTGATCGGTAGTGGTGCGGGAGAAAGCTAGTATTTTTAGATTATAATAGATAGGTGTTAAAAATCACGGGTTTCTTCTTTGTGATGCTATGGCGATGCGTCAAAGTGATACTTGAGCGCCAGTATCTATTAACAACTTCAGTGGTCTACCTCTGTAATGCCCAACAATTGTTGAATCATTTAAGTCATTTTTCAGATACTGTTGCAGGTATGCACCTTACTGAGGACTGTGAGTCATGGCTAGTCCAGCCCTGTAAATGTTTAACTTACCTTCTTCATTAGCAGGAGGATCTAGCTTCTTGTACCTCTGCTCTCTGTTAGGCCACTCACGTACCATGTGTCCTGACTGTCCACAGCAAAAACTTGCTTTCGCCCTCTTGCGGCAATCATTAAACTTGTTAACTACCTTGTTGCAGAAGTGACATGTTTCTCCTACTCATTTCGTAGCAAATATTGACTTCAGAGCACTCATGTTTTCCAGCTCTTTACCAGGACATTTGTCTGCCTTGACAACATTTATTGCAGATACAAGGACCTCTTTAAAAGTTTAATGAACGAAAAATACGTGTAAACTTGCCTACTTCGCCAATAAACCCATTCAAGAAAGCATCAGCCTCATGCTTAATAGCTTCATTTCGTTCATTGTTAGGACCTAACTCGAATGTGTTGGCATTAATTTTAAGTATCCTGTCAGCAAACTGTTCAATAGATTCATGATCAAAAATTTTTGATTGACTCAACTGTTCTCTGTAAAAACTAGTCATGTGTTTCCTGCCAAAAGTTCCAAAAAATGTTTCTCAAGCTGCTCATAGCTGTTAGCTTCTCTGCAAGCACTATCAGCAAGAACAAAATCTAAGACTTCACCAGCAAGTCTGAGTTTAACAAATGCTAACAATTAATTTTCTGACCAACTACAAACATTGGCAGCCTGTTCAATGTTAATGAAAAATACCTTCACATTATCTTTCGGTTTTCCACTAATACTGGGATCGTTGGCAACAAAGATAAGCTTCTTACAGGTGTTAGAACAGCGCCAGACACATCAGAACTATTCCCGTTTACATTAAAAAGAATACTCTCATAATTTCAACATTTTTGCGCTCTACGCCTTCTAGTCGGGATGATAACTGATTCAGGGCTACTTGCAGGTCAAGCGCACGACCTTCCAAGTTTACAGTTGATGCCATGGTGACTAACGTGCAGAGAATAACAGAAAAGAATATCTCACCTCACTCCAGGGTCATTTCATGTCAAATCACCTAATTAAAATACATGATCCTGCTTCAATGTCACAGATTTTGTTAAAATTTTTGCTATGCATACAAAGCTATTTCATGAGTATCAGTGAATTATTTTAGATTTTTTAGATCAAAAATGAATTAAAGAAAATTTTTCAAAAATTTTAATATTGGAGCAAATCATATTCATTGATTA
>PNEQ01033622.1:0-15620 GCA_003012365.1 Medauroidea extradentata | reverse complement strand
TCCAGGGTGACCCCATTGAGGATCGAACCTGGATCACCTTGCTAGGAGGCGGACACGTTTGAACGATTTAATGCTCAGTATGGCTCTGTGGTAGCGGTGCAAGACATGTTACATATCCGCACAGGCGTTAGGTAACGACACTCCACTCCACCCTCCGTTACTTACATCGCTGTTTCTGGGGAAATGGTTGGCCTAAGGGGTCTTGTACTAAGGCGACCTTTTTTGTTGATTTGAACATGTTCTTTCATAAACAATTGTCAAATTACGATTACACGTTACGGCTACCAAATTTCATGCGATCGAAATTTCAAATATGCCATTTGTCCATGAAGGGGGATGATTTGTACCATCTTACCATGTTGGGGTCAGACGTCTTATTATAGCCCATAACATGTCCACATTGTAATTGCTACATCTCCAGCGTTGTTAGATATTTTAATTATAATCGATTTTGAAAACACATTTTCAAGGGCTCCTAACACCCTTCATATGCACTTTCGGGACAATTGTCAAATGTAAACCCTACCTTATTTTGTGTAAGGAATCACCCCACCAAGTTTGTCGGTCGAATTCACACTCACCCTGTATATTCCACACAATTCTTTAGAGGTTATTCTACTGGTCTTAATAGAACTACGCGAATAATTTTTGCATAACATGTAGCTAGCTGAATCACCGGAAATCAAAGAATGTGAGTAATTTTGAAGCACTCAGTTTTTTACCACTATCTTCATGGTAATCACAAAACACTAGCGTTACTTATGATAACCAAATCAGTCGTCATTTCACGATAAGACACTTGATGAAAATATTTTTTTGCTTCAAGATAGTGACAATCATTGCAAGAGTAAATAAATTAATAATGCTATAGCTCTATATCTTCCACTTGATGCCCTCTCTGAAAGATACTAATGCTTGATTGCACCATTTTGCCCTTTTACCCTGGCCGCGGAGGCCATGTGTCTGGACCACTCACCTTTCACCAAGACGACCCTGGTTCGACTCGTGGCAGGGTCGGTCCCCAGATTTTCGCACGTGGTTGGGAGATTTTCTTGGAAGTCTTCTGTTTCCCCCCATTTCACATTTCGGCACTTCTCCATTGAAGGGCTCCATTCCATATCATCTTTCGTGTTATGTAGATGCCCATACATGCCAAGTAGTGAATCTGCGTCCGGGTTATTTAACTTTGGCCCTCGGATATCCCAGACGATGTTTTTAAAACCCGCAGGCCTATAAGCTCACCATACCTAAAATATGATCCAAGGAAACATTAACAAAAATGTGGAAGTATTTTATTGCCAAACTTTCATGGGTAACGGAGAAAATTAAAAGAAAAAGAATTTGTTTGGTAACCAATACTGACCGAATAATGAGCATTCGAAGGAAATTACTAGAGTTGCTAATGTACTGGTTGTGATTGTGATTGGGAACAAAACAAGGTAATAAATAAACCGTTACAAAGTGAAAAGGTTTGCAACAACAGTGTTACTTTGTTCTGTACAGAAAAAATGAAATGTAGTTACAACTGTTTAACAAATGTAACCTTATTTTGATAAAGCGGAAATTTACGTAAGTTAGCCCGATTAAAAAAAATCCCACGAACCACTTTAGTTTCTTATAAAATATCTTATTTGTAGACAGAAGACTACGTTTAAAAAATAGTGATAAAAAGCATTGGTGCAACAGTCAGTTATGTCATATTTTCATAGCTTCGAGCGAAACACACACAAAAACTAACGTGAAATGTTTGATTAATTTCCTATTTGCATGGAGAGGCCATAGTGGCCAAATTGTCTAACCATTCGCCTCCCACCAAGGCGATCTGGGTTCGGTTCCCGGCTTTTTGCAGGTGGGCATCGTGCCGGACAATGCCGCTGGTTGGCGGGTTTTCTCGGGGATCTCCCGTTTTCCCACGCACTCTCATTCCGGCACTGTTCCACACTCACATCATGTCATCCCTCACCAGCGCTTAAGACCTCGTTGTTGAGCGCCGACCAAAATCTCTCACACTCGCCCTATTTGTTTGTAAAGTTCTCAAACTTTGATTAGGCAACGAACGTACATTTATAGCTCATTCCGTATGTGTTTGAAGGATTTAAAGTTATAATAACAGACACAACAAACGGTGGGCTTGTCTTCCTGTTGCACCAAAGAACACTCTTTGATAGACAACCCAAAAGAACAACTATTTGCATTGTATGTGAAGTTATTGACCTATGGTAGACAGTAATTTTGAAGAGCACAGTGTTTAAAAAAGAATATGGAATACACTTTCGAAGTCAAAATGTTCATTGTGCTTTTCATTATGATGAACTGGATGTATCATCAGTAACACGTCTGTCACAGATTAACTGATTATAAAGCGCCGTTATTTGAAGCTGGCATAACTTATTACCAATGGTCATGACATCTTTGTGTCTCGCAGATTTCACTGGTAGAGGAAATTTATGAAGCTTGTCCTAAGGTAATGTAAATGAAGTAGATGACGTCTTCATGACAAAATCGTAACAAATATGTTGTAGTAATGAATGACTACAGCGTATAATATGATTGTGCGCAGCAGAGTATTCAAATAATCTGTATTTTGAAATATAGTGAACTAGACTTTATCAACATTCTTTAGAGTGCGTGGTAGATAAATAAACGCTGAAAACGTAAATTGATTTCTACGCTTTTTTTTTTCGAAGCCAATATAGATAAAATATTCAATGACAATCTTAGATAATGGTATTTGCAAGCTTTAAGAGAAAATATTTATCCAGAATTACTAATTCGTTACGCGTGATCTCTTGCGCCGCAGTTAAATGCACGTGGTTCCGGCGTTAGAGATTGTGCCTCAGAAGTTCGTAACACTGGAAACTATTTTGTTTAAAACGTTGGCTACAACTATTGTCTAGGATTGCTATTGTTACATTTTAGCAAATTGCCTTCAAGAAACCTACAGTCATAGATTAATGATTTGAGCGTTGAATTATGTACCAGGCCTCTTAAGGCGTCGCTCTTTAGTTTTGCAGCGGTTTAGAAAAAAATTGTAACGCAAATTAATACATATATCAGAAATCCATTCTTACAGTTTAACCCTTATATACCATCGTTTGTATCTGCATATTTCTGCTGCAATACACCAAACGGATTTTTAGATTTTTGCCACTGAAATATCACATATTTTGTTGCCAAAATAAGCAAAACGAAGAAAAATAATTGTTCGCTTGCAAACGGTACATTATTTTGAAAAAACGCTCTGGGAAAATTATGTATCGAATGACTGTTCACAGTCTCAAATTTTTTCAAAGCATTTGGTTAAAAAATATTCAAGATATTTGCAATTGTTTGAAATAAATGAAAGATTTGGCCTTAAGGTTAGACGGAAATTACTATTTAATGGTCCCCAGGACAGGAAAAAAAAAATCTTGAGTAACATCTATAGCAATGATCTTCTTGGACATATTTTTGAAGAGTATTTTGCCAGTTTCAGGGTAAATACAATCTTTCTTATTTACACCAGCGATGTGGCACAACGGTAAAGCGTTGGACTCGTATTCGCGAGGACCGGGGTTCGATCCCCAGTTCCAGGCATCCTCATTTCTGTTTTTTACATGGTTTCCCAATATCACTTTAGGTCAATGCTGAGACGATTTCCTAGCAAAATCAATGGCCGTTTCCTCTCCTAGTTCCTTTCTTTGTGTTAGGTTATGTGTTACCATCTCAAATGACCTCGCTCTTGACAAGACCTAAAGCCAACTTACGTTACCTTATCTCTCCTTTCTTTTTCCACTATCTCAAAGTCGCGGTCACGGAGTGTGCATTGGAACTGGTAATGAATTAGTTATTGTCACGAACGTTCCAGAAAACACTTGGTTGTAAAGATATGGCACCATGCTATAGGTTTTGTTTTGAGAGCTGCAGTTGTCAGTAAATAAATGCAAATGTTATACACTTATTCAAGTAAGTTATTTATGGAATAGTGCATACAACTTATCACTTCGTTGTACCAACATGCCGCATTTACTTATTCCTTTCACATAATTTTTCTTTCTTCATTTTATTGCGTGCTGATTTGCTACCATTTTGCAACCACTTTTTTAAATCTTTCGGTACATTTATTCCATTACCAAAATGTACCACTTTCTGGATTGTACTCACATTCTGATACATTTAAATTGTTGTCACTCATTTCAATTTCAGCTACGTTGTGCTACAATTAACTGAACAGAATGTAATAAAGACAAACCGCATTGAGTGTTTCCTTTTAACAACTACTGACTGTGCCACGTGTAATATTTCCGGTGAAAATGTTTTAGTTTGTTAGGCCCAGAATGTTATAACATTTTTAGTAATATATTTATGGCAGAAAGAGAAAGCATTAAAATTTTTATTTGATAACATTTTCTTTAATTTTACCGCAATACATGAATGGGTCTATGTTATATTCACAGTAACTCGAAAATAGTTGTTTTAAACAGATTCCACACTGTGTATTATTTTCGTTTCTACGCCTTAAATTCTGTAGGCGAATATGGCATGCCTGCTAAATGTGCGTACTTTGCAAACATCCAAGCTCATGTGCAAATTAGAACATGTTTTGTTCAATTAAAAGTCAAGTCTAAGACATGTTTGATTTTTTCCTGATGTCTACTAGTCCTTCCCATGCATTTCTTTTTAAAGGTCCAATGGAAAAGCTTGGTTCTTACGCACAGTTCCAAGAATGTAGTGATATCCATAAATAATTTTTGGGTGAAAATGGACTTGACAGGTTGTAGCAACAATGGCTTAAATTTTATATGTGAAATCAAAGAGTAGTTCTGTTTCAAAAGTTAGACTCTTTTAAACAATACTGTAGTTATGACACGTGCACTTGATCTGGCCTAGCGTTACTCCAAATGCACAGATCGTTAAAAGAGAGTCTAATGTCCACGTAACCAAATGCATCCATGAAAAATATCTTATTATCTCGATTACCAGCTAGACCAATGTAATCCAACACGAAACTGCTTTGAACCGTCGTGATTGGCGTTTCATACCGAAGTTCGCATTGACTTCAGTTCAAGACGTAAACATCAATAGTGCAACAAAATATTGCTGATTATGGTTCACTTCAGAATTACAGTGGTGCAACCATAGACAACTGTTACGTTAAACGGTATTTTCCCTGAAAAAACCGCGGCATTTAATATTTCCAGTACAATTTACAATTGATAAGCGTTTCATTTAAAGCGAATCTCCACTTTCCAAAAATGCAGTTTACAATTCCAACTTAGTGAATAAAACTTTATAAGCGTTATAAACGGACTTTTTGACTGTGGAGTGACTTCCAAAATTAACATGGGAAAAAAAATTAACGGTATTTTTTCGAAATTTTGCAACACATGTCAAATTTATGAAATCAGCATTATTTGATATGAAAATTTACTCTTTAAACGATACCGTTTCTTTAAAATTCGATGCGAAATATTGAGACGCTGCTGTATTTAGTTGTAGCATGAAAAATACAGTTATATTTTTGCATTAATTAGTCCAATGTTATGAGTAGTTACAAGCATGACGTATTGAGAATACCGTTTATTAATATAAACAATTATTTTCTTAATCTATCTCCAAGTTACTGATGGTTTCCCGAAATTTCTCCAAGTGAATGCTGGGATGAATCCTAAATAATGGCAATGGTCTACTCCTCTCCCAGCTCCTCTCATTGTACCAAGATGTGTATCATCGTCTGTAAATGGGTTCTATGTCAACGAGACGTAAATTCCACTTAGCTTACCAATTTACTAACTATCCTTCAAAAGCTGCAAAAATATCATTGCATACCAAAAGTAGTGTTCGCTTGTCCAGGACAGACTATCTGGCGTTAAGATTATTGCCAGAGTATACTATCGCCTTTAATTAAAGTAATTAAATGCAGATATATCGCAGGAGACAGAACTACGCTTTCCTAATGTTGAATATATGATTATAAGCGATTTTAAATAAAAGGTGCCATTTATTATGTAATTTCTTAACTTAAATGTCTTCATTATACCTTGTAAAAATTAGGACAAACTTATCATTCTCACTTTAGTTTTACATAGTACTGTTCTAATTTAAATGCTTTATGGACTCTCGCTTGTTGACCGAGAGCCAAGGAAATACAATTAGACAGGAAAATAAGAGTAAGAGAATAAAACAATTAGGAGGTAACACTATTTAATGAATAAAATGAAGATTACTAAGTAATTACAGGGCAATATTCCTTTAGAAGGAAGAATGGACAGATAGGGCAAGACAGGAGATAAGGGAACAGGATTGATCTCCTTTCCTAACAAGCAGATTGATGCTCACCAGTCTGTAGACCACCGTGGTTGTGACGTAGAAGACCACGTGGTCACTCGGTCCCTGGTGGATCTCGAACCCAGGACCTCTTGATCCCGTTGCCGCTCGAGAGGGACTCCCTGTGCCTCTCGTCGGTAATCTTCCTCCACTCTTTGCGCCCCCACCTCTTGTCACCTTTGTGGTAACTAAATAACCTTTTCTTTTTTAAAAGAAAGTAATATTGCGTAATCAGTGGTAAAACATAGATTTCAATGTTTTAATTTTCATAATTAAGCTTTGCAAGTGGAAACCTTGAGAAATCGTTTGTGAATGTTTGTTCTTAGCCGAACGTGATAACTGTTGTTGTTAGGAATAATTCAAAGAAAGTGGTAGAGAAAATGGGAACTTTCTACGATGCTATACCTAACTGATGGGAAAATTTCTGTCGTTTGAGACCAGAAATCCACTGACTGCAGAGTTGAAATGAATATGAAAATACCAAGGAGCTGCTGTTCCAGTCCTGGCACTATTAAGTTATACAGTTGTCAAAATAAATAGTGGAATGGTACTTCTACGTATATTGCAATGGAATTTTGTTTCTACGACCAGAATGGAACATTTCTTTAAATTCAAATAATTGCTAATTTTAAACATTTTAGTTCTGCTTACAAGAAGCATTAAATTTCGTAATGTTTTAAATTACTTTATCCCCACAAAATTGCGTGTAATATTGTTCATTTCGCTTTCAAATATTCACTGAACAGCCGAGGTAATGTCTAAAAGAGGTAAACTGACAAACTTAAATAGAAACTTTATTATGATCACAATATGTATCTACTTATTTACAAGGAAACGTTAATTACGTCAAACTACTGTACACGAGTAATATTTTACAACTCTTCTCTTTACGCTTATTTTGGCAGTAAACATAAATAAATATTCACGAATTTGGTATAGAGATAAAACGAGGCAGTATAAAATGTATATTGGTATAGATTTTAAAAACGATAATGCCATATTTAGCGCATATCAGTAGTGTAGTAATACAAAGCATACGACTAGTCGCTACTTTAATGAGTCTTTAAGTGCTGATGTACTGTTGCCAAAATACTGCTACCTTGGACATTACAACGTAAATAAAATTGTAACATGCAAATTTTGACGTTTATGAGTCATTATGCAATGACTATGAGAGATAAAAAAATTCAATCGAGCAAAATATAATCACAATTTATGTCTAAAATAAGAAAAAAAATCTGGCACAAAAAATGTGACTGAAAATTGTGTAGACCATGCCCTTAAGTGAAATATGTGTTAACACTTGAACTGCTTGCTCGAGTGTGCGATGGTGTATAGTCCGCCTAGGCGCGTGTCAGTTGTGCCATTCGCCGCAGAGGTCTCGTCTGGCGGTCGACGCAGTCTCAACATTCGCCAAGTTGAGCTCTGAGGCACCGGCTAACAACAACCTTGCGCCTCTTGTCACTGTTAGAGAAATCCGCTTGAGCGCGTGAGTGTGTCGTATCGCTGCTTCTGTCGCAGACTAGCTTTCTTTCTCACTAAAGTGCAGGCGGGCCATTGCGATAAGCTCAGAAACAGGTTTTCAATCTTCTATGTCGCCAGACCAAAATGCCTGTCTTAAAGTGTTGTAGATGTTCCTGATCAAATAACCTTATACGAGACGTGAAGAAAGGGTAGCCTATTTACAACAAATAGTTAAAGTATAAACTTTTTTTCCATTAGGCAGTAAACAATTTCATGCCTTCGGTAGTGATTCTTTCTAATAACCATACTTGCCAGAAACAGAACTTTGTGACTATTTAAAGATTTTTTTAAACGTAATTACATTTCGTTTCGCAAATGAACAGTTGCTAGGATTACAAGCAATGCTCACTATAAAGTTCGAAGACAGTTGCAACACCATAAACATTCGGACACATATTCAGTTTATGCAGTTAGGTTCTGTGTTCTAGCCATTCATAAACTACCGACTCAAAAATTTTCTTATAGGGCGAACTATGTCTTAAGTGGTTTAATATGCTTGGTTGGTCACGTTTTTGATGATTTTAAGAGAGAGAAATTTCCTTTTACAAACATGTGCAGCTCTGTAAATACTGAAAACTAGAGACTTTTCTTACTCCATTAGACTTTGTATAAGTATAGATGGTTGAATGTTTTAAGTACTTCGCAATAAGTATTGGATTTATAGTCGTACCTAAAACAACAACATAGTCAAGTTGACACGCTACAAATGCCCGTTTAAACGTCATAAGAAATTGTTAAAAATCTTTCTTAAGAGTACTGTGTACCGGTTTCAGATCTCCGCGTTTGACGCGCGGTAACAGCGGGGTGATAAGAGCCATAGTACCACTCTCTACGATAGGCACATGGTCTCTATGGACGACTTGAAGTACACGCCCCCTGACGTCATCGCAGGGGAAAAGTACTGTGGGAAACACATCTTGTTTACAAACATGCTGATTTGTTAGCTGGTAATTGCAGAAAGCAAAAATGTTGCGCATTCATAGATTTGCTCGCAAGGGTAAAAAATATTAGTTTCAATTTCATGGTTAAGATACGCAAATACATAAGATTAATGTTTACCTGAATAAACGGCAAATCCGGGACATTTGAAGCCAAACAGCTAAATGAAGGTTATGTTCGGCTGCGGTATCCATGGAGACAGGAATTGTATCCCACACCTGACTGAAGCTCCGCCTCTTTTCAAGTCGTCCATTCCCAGCGCGCTAAACTGGCGTGCAATGTTTTCGTAGAACCCTTTTTCCTGTGGGACTTTAAGCGGTGACCCTAAAATTTTATTTTTGCGTATTATTAAGTAAAGACTAATGCACGCACATAATTGTGCAATTTACGGATTCAGGACGTATTTTCAGAGTTACAGCAGTCTAAAAAAGCCGTTTCTAGACATTTCCACAGGCCCCAAAACCATGATACTAACAAACATACTGAATTTTCAAAAAGTGGCATACGTAGTTCCAAGTGGGTGTTTTTTCATAGATAACAACAAGAAGAATTAGTTCGGCGGTTTCACAAGTATTCGCGTGACACTCGTCCAACGGCTAAGTACACAGTCCTATTAAGCAGACATTTTTAACGAAAAGTAACTATTTTGACAGTGGCTTGAGAAAGATAAGGGACGAAATCGTACGTTTCATATTTACAGCTTAATAAAGTCCTGTTTCTTAGTCACCGAAACTTTTCTTAAGTCTGTTAATAAGACCATCCTGGGTAAGTTAGCTGGACAGATAAATTGAGGCGTGAAACAAGCTTGGAGTCTTGGTTTTTGTTTTGTCATAGTTATGATTCCGGTGCTTTTTGAGTACATTCGAAATTGCTGTATGGAATGTGAAAAACCTTTTATTAGAGTACAGTTCCCAAAAACTACAAAAATAATTTCCAATCTGCTACTGGTATCGTTAAAGCTGTTTATAAGCCAGTGCTTTTTAATGATTCACCATGTTCATAATCTCGTGAGGATAAAAATTTATACCCACGACTGATCCATAATATTGCCATTTGGTACGAACTTCTGATGTTAGGCGAGTATTATTCTTAACAGTTGAGATTTACTTTAATTGAAAAAAAAAAAAACACTTTGTACACCAGATTGATACTTCAGTCATAAAGTTTTAGAAAGACAAAGCTGCAAGCAAGTTGAGCTAACTCTGCAGCAGGATAAATAGCTATAACTGTCTACGCGAAAAGCAGTCTTAAGTTTGTCCCAGCCACTAACATCGACTTCACCTGGGTCTTATTTATATCACAGCTAAGATGACGTTGTGGGGTCGTTATAGACTCTTAAATGTAATATTTTAATTGAATGAAAACCATTGGTGACGGTGCCCTCAATTACATATTTTTAAAATATTTGCTTGAAGTTTAATGCCATTAAAATGTTTTGGTGGGAAAAGGTTTCGTGGAAACGTATTTGGTGCCCCAACCTTGGGATTAGTGAGATTATATATTATGTGAGCTGATGTTGTCGAGGGACCTAAGTGGAAAGTAAGCTGCATGATCCATTTTACCCCTTTTAAACGACTACATGCAAACTGCACTAATTCGATCTGCTTTACAGTTTTTGTGTGTCAGAATTGAACGTTCGCACGCAGCTTTTAACGGAATTCGAACCCAGAACCTCCCGGAATGTAGACCTGAGCAACTAACAACTGCATAACGTAAAGTAGAAATAATTCATGAAATCACATTTAACTTAAAAAATATAATATTCATGTCCTGGGCTCCTTGAGATTGTACAATACCACGTCTCGATATGTTTCTGTAGTGTGAACTCCTGTATAATATATTTCTCGCTGGTCGTACTTGCTTTTCGGATCGTCTGCATTGAAAGTTCACAAACATGGTTATTTTTAACTTTCAAGTAATCTCATAAAGTAAAAAAAAAAAGCTTATATATAATTTTTAAAAATACTTATGTAAGCGTCACTCTGACGCGAACAACTCCGCAATATCTCTACTGGTTAGATAGATATCATGGGTTGATGGAAAACGAATTTTGCGCTTTTTAACCCTTTCGGGTGTAGAAATTCAAAATATTTTAATTTAACATCCTAGACATTTGTATAAGTAAACAACTGAAGTGCATATCATGATGGTAGCCCGTTCAGTCGAATCGATATCGATCATATATTAACAAACACATATGACCCCTGCACAGTACTGAGAGTTCGAATTTCGAAAAATCTTAAAAACGAATTTGCGATTATTTTTGTATTCATCATCCTGCAACAAAAAAGTAACATTATATCTTGACGGTTCGGTAGATATCGATGATTTATCTAAAACACATTACAGGTCTTTTCATCTCCTAAGACAGCGAATTTCGAAAAACCCTTGAATCACGTTTTAGAAAAATTAACAGGTGTCTCTTGGATTCGAAGAACATGACAATAGACCGTTAGGTTCAAGGTATATCGACGATTAATAAAAACACATTTTGTAATGTTTCACCCTTTTTCACTTCCTTAGGTGGGGAATTTCGAAAATTCGTGAAATTACTTTTCAGGTACTTGAATAAGCATCAATCTTATGCAAAAATAACGTCGCTATATTAAAATCAATGGAATCCATATATATCGACAGTGAATTGAAAATACATTTAACACTTTTTTTTAACATCTTTGGGACCGAATTCGGATAGTATATTTCAATGGAATTTGGGATATTTACAAAGGCATCAATCTAAATCAAAGAGTACTTCGATATCTTGATTGTTTCGGTAGGTATAGAGGAATAATCGAAAACGCATTTCACGTTTTTCCACCCCCTTAGTTAAAGAATTTCGAAACGTCTTGGAGTCCTGTCATAGACATTTGTATACGTAAAAATTTGAAGTAAAAATCACGACGATAGTCAATTGTGTTCCAGTGATGTAGATGATTCATAAAAAACACATTTTTAGCCCGTTTTTACCGCTTGAGGGTCGAATTTCAAAAAAATCCTAAAACATCTTTTTGGGTATTTACGTTAGTAACATTTTGAAGTGAATACCAACTCTATCCCGAAGGGTTCGATAGATATCGATAGTTAATCGGAAACACATTTAAGGTCTTTTCACCCCCTTAAATGTTGAATTTCGAATAATCCTTAAACAGGCTAATATGCATTTTTATGAGTGTCCTATCAAAGTAAAAATCACAATGATTGGCCGTCAGGTTTGAGCTCTATCGAAGTTTCTTCAGAAATACATTTCACCCCCTTTCACACCCTTAGAGGTTGAATTTCGAAAAAATCCCTTCTTAGTGCTTGCCTTCGACCTGAATTGAACTCCCTCAAAAAATTTCACGAGTGTTATTTTTATATACAGGATGTTTCTTGAATAGGGGGACAAACTCCGCATACGTGTTCCTCACGAAAAAATTTGACGAAAACATATTTTGCACTTTTCACCTAAACGCAAAATTAAGGGAGTAATTGGCCTCTGAACATCGAATTTTAGAACAGTATTTTCCCAAAATATCGGAAACTAATTGACATAAACTACAATATTTTCAGCACTGCTTAATGCTATTGGGATCTGCAAACCAACAGCGAATGTTGGTTGATAACTTCCGCCCTTATGAAAATAGCAGGGGTGGCTACCCTCTAATTGCATATAACTTTTTACCGTCCGGATTTTCGAACATCTGAAGATGGTTTATTGAGTAATGTTACCTGTCTAACAAAAAAGGTCATCTTGTTGCAATAGTCTAGAACTCATAGTTTTCTTTCAAATCACAAATGAAGCTACAGCGATAGAATTCCCGAAACAATGGTATCGTGAGTTAGAAACATGTAGGTAACGTTGAATGTGCACCATAAACAATTCAAGGAACACAAAAAAACAAACACATGAACGCACTATTGCCTATGCTGTCTACCGCAATTTTCATCACCATGTTTAAATTTTTCATTTGTACCAGATAATTTTTTTTCTTATTTTAGACACAAAATGTGACTAAATTTGGCTCTGATGAAATTTTTTTCCTTCCCATAATTTTCTCGTAATAGCTTGTTAAAGTCAAAATTTGCATGTTTCCGTTTTAAGGACTACAGTAAAACCAACTGACATACCAAACTGAAAAAATTCACAGTGGATAAAGACGTCGCAGGCTACAATCTCATGCTCAAAAAAACCAAGAATAAAATAATATTTTGCATTTAAATTAAAAATGTAGAAACTAAATAAAAATTTGAATACAAAAATATTTTATTTTGTGGTAAAACACAGCTGAATTTGTAGCCTACAACATCGTTATTCACTGTGAATTTTTTTTTTTCAGTTTGGTAAGTGAGTTGGTTTTAGTGTCGTCCTTAAAACGGATACATGCAAATTATGGCTTTAACGAACCATTACGGAAAAAACTATGTGAGATAAAAAATTTTATATCAACAAAATTTGGTCACATTTTGTGTATAAAACATAAAAAAGTAACCTGTACAAATATAAAAATAAAAACTTAGAGATGAAAATTGCTGTAGTCCGCTCCTTTAATAACTGACGTTGACATTTACAGTTCTCGTTTGGTTACTGACAGCATCTTTTTGGGATGAGATCGCTTTCATTTGACTGCTACAATAACAATGGTATTGCTGTGACACAGAACGTCTGCTATTCAGTGGCATAACTTCAATATTCGCAAAACTGTAACCACCCAGTCACTGAAATGGACACGTGATTCAGTGTTTTGGAATTCAACAGGTCATCACTTCTTTTCGTAAAAAATATAGTGACCTTGCGTGCATATGCCGATAGTAGTTACAGGCGAAATGATTCTAGACTTTTCTACTTTATTGGCAGAAATAAACAAATACCGGTTTACTAGTGCACATAGAAAATGCTCAAAGGCTGTTAGTTTCCTAATTGAAACTAGCCGTCGTGTTAAAAGAGGATAATCATAAGGGTAGTTTGCATCGAAAGAAAGCGAAATATTGATAGCAAAACTTACCATCTGACTGCATATTTATAGCCATGTTCATCATGTTCGTGCTCTTAACGTTGGGTGTGTGTGTTAGAAATAAAGGTACACGAATGACAATTTTCAGTTGAGGTCAATGTATCAATGAAAGAAAATAATTTTGCTGATTACATTCTATTCCTATAAATATTTGTTCTCAGCAAAATTTGATTTTACATAGAATGCCTAAGAATGCATTGGGGGAAAATATGTCAACTCAGTTGGCGATGAAGTTACACAAATTCACAACAATTTTTTATACGAGTTTATTGAAAAAAAAATGTTGTCCACACACATTACTAACCTTTAGAACTACATATTAACAAAGTTACTAGAAAGATCATAACAACAGTGTGGAAAACAAATGTTATCAACGAATTTTTTTCAGGATTTAAATATTTGTTGAAATCACAATTGTGATATTAATAACGTTTTTTTGGCTAGTACAAAAGGCGATTCCTTGCCGTCTGTGAAGGAAAATCGTTGCCTTCGATGTAGAAATTGTAGAAATATTGATCATATTAGGCCTACTGAAGATACGCTTAATCACATCTATGACATTCATTATTTCGTCTAGCTGTAGGCCAAACACATAAATCCGTTGATTGAATATATTATAGAACCTTCTGTGCATGTGATAAACAAATCACGCGATCGTAGGCAATATGTTGTTATGCATGAATATATATATATATATATATATATATATATATATATATATTATATAAGTTAATATATAATGTATATATACCCTCTGGCTTTTCAGACATTGAAGTGATAATAGCTTAAGTTTAGTTATTAAAAAAACTTGAAAAAATTATATTTGTTGTAATCCATTACCAAAGAGCGATATTAGGGATTAAATGTGTTAAATAAATCATCGATACAGCCAAAACTTAACAGACTGTTATGATTTGCTCTACAATGGGGCACTCATATAGATGCATATAAAGGAATCCGAGGGGAACCCTAATGGGATTGCGTTTTAGATAACTCCTTCGTATCTGTAGAAACATTTTGCATTATATACATAATTATTGCTTCAGAATGAATACTAAGTAAATGCCTGAAAATCTGTCCAGCATTATTATATGCGACACTACAGTTTAAATTCGATGTTTGCTTCATTCGTGATGTTGCGCGCTGTACATTTTTCATTCAGCTTTCCCAATCATCCAGTCTTCCAGTACATTGGTCGTCGTGTGCCACCCTCGACCCTTTGGCCAGTGTACCAGTTATTGCGTGACAAATCACAAACGCAAGCCCTTGTGAAAGGAATGTGTGTGTGTGTGTGGGGGGGGGGGGGACTGGTTTGCGCATCAGGTTTCATCACGCCAGAGCAGTCCTCAGAGCGCACTGGAATTTTCAATTTAGTGCGCCGTCGTGTCGCTGGACCATGTCGGGAAGGTTACGGCAACATTCACGGGGGTTGGGAACATTTTACCCATTGATTTGCCGACGTGATAAATTGCTAACCTCTTGCTCTTTTGCGAATTGAAAACTGGTTTGTGAAGCACGTCTCTAGAGATGAGAAAACCCAGCCAGTGTCATTCAGCGACCTTACTTACCCGATAATTCACCCGTAGCCGAGTCCCTGTTTCACGTACAGTATATTTACGGCCGAAATGTACATGGCGAGGTAGTGTGACGCGTCCCTGCGTCTGCTGCGTGTTGCTATTTGGACTATTGCTGTTGTAGTCTACTGCAGTTGGTGTTGAGGTTATGTTAAGTTTGCGCGTGCTCCGGATAGCTCAGTTTGATTTAATTTCAGGGTTAACCAATCATCGTGACTTCATCAATAACAACTCACTCAGTCAACGGTTGATTTATTTTTTGTTTAACTTTGACAGATGTTTACAA
>PNEQ01033621.1:5442-15721 GCA_003012365.1 Medauroidea extradentata | reverse complement strand
CTCTCCCCAATAAATTTTTGCAGTGACTACAAAAAAATTTTGTAACCACTGCAAAAAAAATTTGGTGAGGTCCATTTTAACAAAATATTTTGCAGTGACTTATAAGTTTTTTTTCAGTGTACACCTTTTCATGAAGTCGGTTAAAAAAGAAGATTAAAAACCTCCGTTTAGCCTTCCGTCGAGAGAGCAAAAGACTGCAGAGGGGTAGCGACGCATCACCAGTGAAAATAAAATTGTGGTTCGGGTATGATCTCTCTTGTGGTGTAATAAATAATTCTCGCCTCCACCACCGGAACAGTTTACTCCTGCGACCATTCGCAATCGCAATATGAGGTGCAGCCGCAATCGTCTGTAAAGACATCATTCTTGACCAGAATCGGCCAGGAAACTGTCGCTTCAGTGGAATTGCGTTTGTGGCATGATACATGTCCCCACACGAAGCGCATGCGGCACACGGCAACACATGTAGCATGCGGCACCATACCATGCCGCAGACGACAAGCCGCATGCTACACACAGCCGACAGCTGTCGTCAGCCACATGCGACATGTTGCCAAAATGTTGCTTCAGTGGAATTGTGGCTTTACACACAAAAAATTCACAGTGAGTAATCAAAACAAACACAGAGACATCACATTCTGATTCAGGCAGAAAATGCTGTTGCCAACAACACCAACACTAGTGAATATTTATTAAAAAATTAATTAAAAGAGGGAATTATAACTAGAATAGTATTTTTCTAGATTTTTAAAAATAAAATGTCATGCATACAATTTTTAAGTTGTTTCAAATGTTCAAACATATGCAAATGTAAAACTGGTTAATCAACAAAGAAAAATGGTACCCATTGGAAGAACGTAACACTTTGTTGTCAAAGTTCCACCATTTGTAATAGAGGGATGCGCTAGGTGCTGGCAAGCATTGGTAACTTGTTTATGAGATTTATTCAGTATTTTGAATTTTATCACATAATTATGTAATCGAGAGGTACTAAAAATTAAAATGCTATGTACACATTTTTTATTAAATTAGATCATGTCACATTCTGATATTATTAAAGATAATTTACAGCTGGTAGATTAGGTGGGCCAAGCTGGTGATATTACTTGATTCACAGTAAATAGATCTTGTGATCATGTTAAAAAATTTACGACTCCTCTAAACTAAACCATTTTTTGGACACACACCATTGTGAGTGAATGCTGCAGTTGTACAGAAAAAATCCCACAATTAAACAAAAAGAAATGTCAGCATTAGCTGCTCTTGTCAACAAAAGTATAACACATACAACTCCAGAAAGGATTGTAGTCTGTTGATCACAAAGATGACACAAAAACCAAAATGAAAAGTAGAACAATAACAACCGAAATAAAATTTTGGAATGAAATATAATCACCATATGAAAAAAGACAAAATGAAAGAGCTTTAAAATAAACAACAAATAGTATGGAAAATGATGACAAAAATGGACGGAGGAAATGATGACAAAAGACAAGAAACACGAATGGCTGTGAAAACAGATGACAAACAAAAGAGAAAACAGAAGAAAAGTAGAAGGCTTCTTTCAAGGAATTGTGTATATGTTACATGTTTGTTAACAACAGCTAATACTGGCTTTTCTCTTTCTGCTTCTTGTTTTATTATGGAGTTTATTCTACAACACAGCAACATTAGCTTGCTATGTCATATGTCCAAAAAAACAGTTAAGTTTATAACATCCACTGCAGGAATTGTTCACAGATCATGATATATAGTAAGACAACAAATATTTTAGCCCATCACTCAGTACATAAAAACAAAACAGTGGACAACAGCAGCATGTAACCCGACACTCTTTGACCTTCCTTTCTCCATTTTCCTTCAACATGAGTAGCTAGCGAGTGAATGCCAGACAATAGCTCTTATCTGAAGATAAGTATAGCAAATGATGTAGTAAGGTAAGTGGGCATTGCGTCTCCTCGACAGAGAAATAATTTGAAACGGTTAAACACAACTTGGGTGCAATGACAGAAGAGTGGAGTCAGCCATGGCCTTTGTTAAGCAATCACCTGGAGTCTTTTGACGCACACCTAGGGGAGCAATAACGCATTGGTGTAGAGCAACCAGTTTATGTGTTTAGCATTTTGCCATCTATTATTCTTACAGGAGAAGCCAGATATTTATTAACTTTTCTTAATTTAATTGTAAAGAATGATAAACTGAATACAAAATTAAATTTAGCAGGTAATGGCCCATCATGTTTCGCAAACTCAAAAGTTCCTTATTTTGCGATATTATTATCATTAACTAAAAAGTTACGTTTCTTATAATGTAAGTGGCTAAATTTTGTTCGACATTTTTACATGCACAATGTCGCAGCACTCCATGTCCAGGTATTATTTTATGTATGTTACATCAAGTAAACATAGAATCATGTTTAGACTACTCTGGAAATAACCTGCACCCATAATATGCAGGTCAGAACATTAGTAGTATGATAAGTAAGATGTCTGTGGAGCACAAGAGGTTACTAACTGCAGTGACATGTTCTAACATTGTACATGTACAATGTCATCATACATCTTTCTGCCACTAACATTATTGCCTCCAATTTAGCCTAGGATTCGTGTGGTGTGCTTATTATGTGGTTGTTTGTATAAACATCCTGCATTGTGCAACTCAGCATAGGGCAAAACATTCCTATTTTATTAATATTTACGTGAATAATTGTGGCATACATATGTACAGTAGTCAATATGGTGTTACACTCTGGAGGAGTAAAAAAATGAATAGCACAATAAACATCCCCTTTAAAACTCTGGCCATCATAATTTTATTCTTATCACAGCAACTCAAGACCAAGGGATTCTATGAAGGGAAGGCAAAACTGCTGTGTCATTGCGGGAAGGTGAAAATGCTTTGTCATGGTAGCGTGTGGGTAGGCATGTGCACGCACGTGGAAGGCAGGCAGTGTCTGTCTTAGCGTATGATAAACTAAAGCAACGCATGTGTTCTCGATTTATGTCCTGTGTTTTGGTTAAACCAAAGATTGGCATAGAGGTGCAGGGAACTTTGTAAACAATGTTATTCTGAATCAGTGTGACGTAATCCGACAACGATGTTAAGGGGTACAACATAAATTGAGGACTTACTGTGCTGAGACGAGATGCAAGTAGCCAACAAACAAGCAAAATCCAATGCAGCTTGGTTAGTTTATGAACCATTTAATAAATGAAATAAACAACAGCGAAAATTTACTAACAACATTTTGTCATTAAAACATGACTACTTCATTCTCTTTGCAATAGAAACTAAAACTTAATGCTAACTTGACTGCACGGTAGTCATGCTGAGTAAAACATTTTCCACTATGCAGCATCACAAAAGTCAATGTTTTAGTTTAAGTAATTTATAAATGTAAGGATCATAAACTACAATAATTTAAGTCCCTTGAAATAATGTTTTAAAGAAGTAGTGATATATGGTTAAATGTTATGCAAACAATTTTGAAAATCATACATTGCTTCTTTCTTCCTACTGATAAGCATTCTACCCCTAGCAACAATTAGCACTGACACAAAATTATGAATTGATGACTGTATGCCAAGACATATTGATTTATAATGGTACTGTGATGGTCTGAACGATGGTGAACAGAGAAGAGGTAAAGATTTGTGAAAGATAATGTAGGAATGTAAAAACATACCCTATGTTTAATATTAGTATCCGGGACAGTAACACATTGGGACAAGACTACTGTTGCTAAAGGGGCCACGGTGGCTGAATGGTCAGACCATTTTCCTCCCACCAAGGCGATCCATGTTCGATTTCCGTCAGCGTCGATCCCCGGATTTTCGCATGTGGGAATCATGCCGGACGATACTGTTGGTCAGCGAGTTTTCTCGGGGGATCTCCCGTTTCCCCACCCTTTCATTCCGGTGTCACTACATACTCACCTCACGTCACTCCTCACCAGCGCTGAAGACCTAGATGTTAAGCACTGACCAAAATCTCTCCTCACTGTTGCTATACTGCACAGTAATGCTGTCTAAACAGATTACATGAACAGTAATTTTTATTTCATGCATTCAGTATGTACAAATAAACCTGTCTCTGTGATCACAAAAGTACCCAAATTCTTCAGTTGGAGAAACTAATAAATGCACAGCATATGACATTTCACCAAGTAAGTGATTAATATTGTGTGTGTTGAAAACTACACTGATAACAAACACAAAAATAAAAAGATCAAATTAATACACAGAAGTCCACCAACACTAACAAAGTTAAAAAAAATTCTAAATATCCAATACATACACGACAAGGAAGGAACACTAACAAATCCAATCTTAGGAACTTGCCAAAACAAGAACACACAAAAATTACAAAATGTTGAAAATCCATTAAACTGAAAGGACACAAACCACACCGGCAAAACACAACAAAAAGACACCAATCACATTAAACAGATTTCACACCAAATTAAATAAGCCAACCACATGTAAAATTAGGAATACACAGCTCCAATTATAAAGACTGCAGACTGTGACATTAACTGTGAAGAACAGCAGCACTAGTTATATCTGCAACACTCCTGCAAACAGGCAGAGGAGTGTCACAGGTATCACAAACAAGCTGAGGTTCACTGCAAATATGGTAACCATGCATAAGAAAAATGTGTTTAGTTCTTAAAGGATTGACCACTATTCTGTAAAGTCACATCAACAAGGCTCGTATTATAAATGGTTCGGATTTTACTATAAATAAATCACATCAAATCTGAAGCAACAGAGCTTGCAATGGAGACAAAAGGCAAAAAAGTAGAAAAGCTGCTAGTGTATAACTGCTGTATTAGTTTACTCTATTTAACATTTGCGTAGTAGAGTCCCCCCAGGAAACCACTTTTAAGCCCTTCCTCTCAGTAACTGCTACCAACTGAGGAAGAACTGGGTGGAATGAGAGATTTAATCAAATTGGAACACTGAGTAATTTACACAGGAACCCTCCACTAAAACACAAAGCTTTTTCATAACTGCAGAGCATGCAATCCAAGTAGATACCATTCTTCACCAACAACAAATGCACAGATGTGGCATCCAGCTTCAATCCATCAGTACAAAAACACATAAAATTGCTAGACACAAGTTATTATATCACAAACTAAACCTTGGTTGGCAAGCAGTCAAGTAGTTGGCATCGTGAACTCTCCGCTGAGTCGAACTGTACTGGGTCCTCGAATGTTGACCACTGTTGTTCATGGTCCAGTGATCGTAGCAAGGCCTGGGGTAAATTATATCACACTAGAGCAATTGTAAAATTGACACACACAGATCTTTTATCTCTTGATCTGGAAAAATATAAATTTTTAAAGGGCAAATACTAGAAGTCATTAAAGTGGTGAGATGTTTTGACTTACACACTTTCAAAAATAACATAAATTAATCTCACCTTTGATTCAGTGATGATTCATCAGCTGCTGCACAGAGGCCAAATACAGGGCTTGCACAGAATGCCCCTATAGTTTGTATACTGGCAAGTATTGAAGGTTGTGTTCAGGAAGAAGCCATAAGATGATACAAAATTTTCTGCCAAATCCAAATACATTCTAAGAAAATATTCTACTAAGGACAAAATTTCAATATTAAGGTCTTTCATTATCCTGAACTGAACAGTACAACCAATTTACGAGATCAAAATAGTTGCACTCAGCAGTGAAAAGAAATTGCAAGAAAGCGGCTGCCTGCAGCAATTAATGGTGCAGCCAAGCTTGAAAGAAACTGTACGCTACTCAAACTTGGAAACGGAAAAAAAAATTACATGATTTCTTGCAATCCAGAGATACCAATTTTATGCAATCTCCATTGAGTTGAAAATTATTAACTTTCATTATCGCAAGACTGAGGTACTAAAAATTTGTAGTCTACATTTCACTGTAAACTAATATGTGAGATTTTGGGAAAGGTTTCACACAAGCCACCAGGGAATGCAACAGATGATCATTCTGAGCTTATCAAGGACTTTATGATAATGTTACATTTTTACAATAACATCTGAAATAATTGTGAATCTGCCTGCAGACAAGAAGCTTGAATACCATGTATCATGTAAACCCCAGGCTACTTGATAGTTCTATTAAGTCACTTGTCCTGGGTAGAACAAATTCCTCTGGCTTCAAGAAAGCATAATAGCAACTCATTTGAAAGAAACTGGAAAAAGCTATCAAAATCTTGGACCTGTATGTGGTTTCTGGATTTTGGCACATAGAACTGATTGGATTGTGTCAAAAAGAGAGTTCAAGCAGCCACATACCTCGACTGCTGAAAACCACACTAAGGTTCTGATGAAGAAACGTGCGAGTAAGGTCTGCTTACAAACAAGTAATGTTGTACACATTCAGTGTGAAAATTAACTAAACCAACATACCTCAGAAGACTGCATGAGATATTAATACAAAATCTAATTTTGAAATAGGTACACATTCCCTGTGGCACATTATTTTACAATGATAGAAGATGTAAAGACTTTGTTCCACTGATTGGTTTTCCCAACCTAATTATGCCAACAGCTGTTTTCCTACTGTTCTGGGAAGTACTTAAATTTAACGAACGCCCAAAAATTAACGAAGAAATAAAATATTACTACATACATTATAATCTAATTTATCAAAAATACTTTTACGGGGTCTAATGTACACTAATTTCTCTGCTAATACCTTTAAATCCTATGTAAAAATGAAAAACCAAAACAACAAAAAATTTTTAAAATCCATGTAGAAACAAATTTTGGTCACAATCATGCCTGAGTTGTGTGTATGTGGTCGCATGCCTATAGATGAGCACTTTACCTGACCCAAGAGATTATTCTTTTTTCTTCCATGGAATTTTAACACCAAGCCATGCTCTATAAGTTTTACCAGCTACCATTGTGTCCATAAGTCACCTAACAGCATTTATACAAAATTAAATTATGTACTTACAGTTTTTACTAAAGCAATTTTCTCAGTTTTTAAGTGTTAACAAAAAAAAAAAAAAAAAAAAAAAAAAGGAAACATTAAATTCAATTAAGGTAAAAAATTGCTGGAAACTGTGACATTCCATTAAGTCTGGGTTTTAATACATTTTTGTAAAAATGAAATTAGCGGAAGTGGATCATACATGCAAAATTTTGAAAAGGCTACAGGTACGTGCAGTACAACTTTTACTTTTCTACATTTAACAAGATCTCCATTTAAGTGTACTGAAGCCTGTCAACAGCATAAGATGAAGAGATTCTGTGTCTCTAGTATATAAGTCAGTAAGCCACCATACCCGCACATCACCTTCCTCCCACCTCAATATCCCAGAATGACATGTTAACTTTCAATAAAGTGTGTTTCAATCACATTAGCTTGATTTTGACGGTTTGAAGAGAGGCAGATCATTAAATTTGTAGCAGTGCATGGAATGTGGCATAGTTTGTAAAATACTTGTAATCAGCAGAAATGTTACCAGCTTGTAAAAATTACATAGGTACTAAATGTTTATAACAGTGCAACCACCAAATTTGTGGCATTGTCAAAAAATGTGGCATCACTTGCAATACTTACTATAAGCTGAAATGTTAACAGATTGAGATAGAAGTCATGTTGACAACAATTATTTGCAAAAGTGTAGTAGTGCACACCAAATAAACAAATAACCTACATTTTTTGTATAAAAATAAATAAAAAAAATGCTCTGTTACAGTTCATGTAATACACTTTCTGAAGTTTGTGACATTCAGCTTTGTGGATTAAAATTTCCAACTTTTATATGTTCTTGGTGTAAATAAAGCCATTGTTGGTCCACTTGGGATTGGCTCAATTTGGCTTCAAGACATACGTTCAACCAATAGTCAACATATAAGGAACATAACGAAGACAACATGTGGGCTAATATTTTCTTGTGAACAAAGCTTCTATTTAACACTTTATGCATAATGTGTAAATATTAATGTTTTAAATTCCAGTGGAGTGTTGTTTTCTGTATGTTTACAAGAGCAACTATGTAAATAAAGTAAACAAGTAAACATTTAATTATCTCCCATTATACGAGCAGTGCAATACTACGGATCATACAAAATGTTCATTCATACCAGACAAAAGTACACATTCACAGTGTAACCCGAACCTTACGAACATCACTGTAATAAGAGAAACTTTCTAAAAAAAACAAAATTTGGTCCTAACCAAATCCTTTAATATACCGTATAGCATAAGTCACCTTGACTCTTTGATCTCAATATTCAACTTCATTGTAACAAAATAATTTTGCTAATGAAAATACACAAACAATACAGTACAGAAGTAATAAAAAAATTACTCACAAAAGTATTATTTGAGCTGCACATAGTTAGAAAAATACATTATAAAAATAAACATTAACACAACTGCAATACCACAAACACTTTATGGTGTAACAAGACGGTAGTACACATTGAGTGAATAGTAAGAGGACAAAAAAGCTCACAATTGCTGTCCAAATTTGCACCAAACAGAGTAGAATGAAAATAAATGTACTCATGCTTGCTATCGCTTCAGCACTTTAATACGCTGCACATACCTACAAGGACAATCAAAGCAAAAACATAACAGAAGGGAGAGGAAAAAAAAAGAACATGCTCACACATATCTACATTTAATTTAGCATTCAAATTTCTCTGAGGGTGTTTAATGTTCATATTTGAAAAGTTTACATTTTTCTGATAGTGAATGTAGGCCTAATTTTAACAATTTTCACAATTAACCACACATGTTATTACACCTCACTTTCCGTTATGATGTTGAATTTTTTTGTTTTTAAAATTTTTGACATCTGTCTGGGGCAGTCACTTTTTTATAAGTTTGAAAACAAAATCCAAAAAATGGGTAAAATTAAACTAGAAGCTATTTCCGTACCAACCTGAAATTTTAAATGATATAGAAACAGGTGAGAATATAACAGAGCTGTGAAGAATGAAAATGCTATTGTAACACTTTTTCAACTCTCAATGAGAAATATAAGACACATAGCAGTGGCTAGAGCACTTGCCTCCTACCAAGGTGATCTGGGTTCAATTCCTGGTGGGGTCTGTCCGTGGATTTTCACATGTGGGAATCATGCTGGATGATGCTGCTGGTAGGCAGGTTTTTCGGGGTTCTTCCATTTTTCCCACTCCATTCCGGCACTGCTCCATTCATCATGTCACTCCTCACCAGCGCTAAGACCTGGATGTTGAGTGCTGACCAAAAATCTCTTCAATGCAAACAAAAGCAAGCTGGACAATGCTGCCTTGTATGGAACCAACAAAAAAGTTCTTTGACTATGTATACATGAAGCACCCAACAATAAAATATATGACTTTGTAATGGAACCTCGAATACACTAATTTCAGGGCCATTCTTAAGGAAAGGGCTAATATTAAGCACCGAGAATGGGTTGGATGGCTTCCAACCTCCTAATGGACGATTTCACATTCAAAAGTTACTTGAACGTACATACAGTAGCAGGTTGTAATGCAGCAGAAATTGAAATAAAAGATGTCCCTGCTCTTGAGCTAATTTATTTAACACGGCAGGCTAACTAAATGACTGGTGGAAGTTTAAATAAAAATGTCAGTGTTCGGGCAATCACTTTCACGTAGCAAGTCGGCTGACACATTAGGTGATACACAGTGGTGAGGTTAGGTACTTGAAGCTAGTGACTTCATCCATAGATCTCTCAGTGGTGGTTATGGTAGATGTAATTTTCAATGCACTGCACTAAATAAAGTAGCATACCACTCATCAGCAAAAGGTAAGCTTCCGTTCCATTTAATCTTACCACATTTCAGTTCCATCAATCATTAGCAAACATGACAAAATAATGATTGTAAAATAAATTACAATTTATAAAATTTACCGCAAAGGCTACATCGCCACAGTGAGCCAAGCACTGAACTACTATGCAAGATTCCAGTGAATTTAATTTTTACTATGGAACTTTAAGTACTGACCATATTATTCTGCTGGTGAAAAGTCTACAGCAAGATTCAGAGATTATTTCTACCTTACTGCCACATACATGTGGTTAGTACTCTTTGAAGTATGGCAGTCTAAAAAATATGTTTTTGACGTGACGTCTTATAATTCGATAGAGCCGGCTGCACGCACGAAAAAACATGACTCATGCGGCGTTACCTCGCTCTGAGGCGTTCCATGTAAGGCTTGAAGTGCAAGCGAGAGCGCGGAACGAGCGACAAAGAAGTACAATCGGCCTTTGCGTTCGGCAGCGTTCGACATCCGTCTCTCTCCTACTTGAGTGAG
>PNEQ01033620.1:0-15621 GCA_003012365.1 Medauroidea extradentata | reverse complement strand
TTGTTTCTGAAGTGCGTCGACGATGTTCGTGGCAGTATAACTGAACGAAACTTGAATTATTGAATAGCGTGTGTCATGTCTGTTGTAGTGGCGGTTTTGCGTTACAAATTCAAATAAAATATGCCCTCATTTACGAGATGCGTAACGGCAATAGTGCGTGTTGTATAGATTAGTCTATGGACAGAAACCAGACATTAACTCGCAGGTATTTATAACTAAGATTACTTTATTTATATCTTACTTTCAGCCCCCGTGCATTTAATGAGTAGATATTGTAGCTAAAATTTATCGGAGCAGTTTAATGTAGTTGTAAACATTGCACGACCCTATGTAAATAAAAGCACGTGGCATTATTTGTGTTTACATCGGCGGAAAGATATAAACTGGCAGGAAATAGGAATTAATCAGGGCTTTTTTGAGTGTTCACTTTATTCCGAATCACCTATACCAAATGTTTGTCCTATAGTATGTGCACTCTGGTTCCTAGAAATGTTTGGTAATAAAAATCTTCGCTGTAATGTTTTTAGAGCCATACAGATATGAATTATTATAAAATATACATTAAAATATATTTTTAATGCTTCAAGGAACTGAACTCACCAATCATCTTAAAAGTTTTATGAGAACTGCAAACTTCTATTATTATTATTATTATTATTATTATTATTATTATTATTATTATTTTAGTTTACAAACTGAAGTATGATTTCAAATACTAAAATTTACAGCAATAACTAATATTTTCAATCAACATTTATCTTTGAATTACACTATTTACTGTTTAAAAAATCAATGATTGCATTGGGCAAAAGGATAGACTACGGTAACAGTTATCTAAACTCAAAAGTTAAAGATTTTTAATGACTTTTGGTTACATATTTCTTACCGAAATGAAAATGGAAGGTCATTTTTGATATTTTTGTGTATTAATATTCATACCAAACCAATATTTTAAAAGATAACAGACTCTTAGTTAAAATATTTGAGGTTCACATTAGAAAGAAAAGTTACACTAACAGCATAATAAAAGAGTGAGCATAATTATAAAAGTGATTAATTAGAAAGGGACACACAATAAAAATAAAAACACTTTAGTATTAAAACAGTAATTCATATAATACTGCCATATAAATCTTGTCTAACACAAGTTTTCAGTATCCACAAATTATGTACAACACACACAAATGTAATAAAACATCCAACACACTTTTACCACATCAGTACATAACATTTTACACACAGTGTATCGCACACTAAATTTCACGAGTTAATTGCAGTGAAGGTCGGACATTAAAATTAGCCAGATACAGTAAACTACACCAAGGTAAAAATGCACTCTGGTACTGAACTATTTTTATTAATGCATAAAATAACAATGTATTTATTTTTGTTTCACTACGGTACATAATTTTTTGCAATTTCCTTCCAGCAATACTATTTTGTATATACTGTACATAACATGATACCCTAAACAATTGGTACTTTAAACCAGGGATGTTTAAAAAAAAAAAGAAAATTTTATTTAATCACAACAGTTCCAATGAAACATGTAGGAAATACATTAAAATGACCACAGAATTGCTCTATACCAATACTTTGGTAGGCACGCCACAACTTTTTGATTGGTTTCTCAATGAATTGCTGGAATGTGCAATGGTCAATTTGATTTTATTTAAATTAACACACTATAAATTACTCGCATTGAATAGTAAGAAAATACGTATGTAAGTTCTAAATTTTAGAGACTCCTGAAAATGTAGTAACTGTGCTCAAAGGTAGATACACATCTCAAGTTGTATATATTTTACTGACAATACCAACCTGTTTCTATACATAGTATAACACTTCTAGACAGAGCTACTTTCGTAACATTCGTTCCACTTGCTGCAACATATGTCAGTATTTACAACAATCTAAATTACGATAAATTTTAAAGTTTTCAACTTAAACTCTGTTGCTAAACTACTACCTGTAATACAAAGGCAGAAAAATGTACAGCTGATTGGGCTCTATGAAACTGTTCCCCCCCCCCCACCACCCCCCCGAAACACGAGAATGCAGTATCGACTTGTCTCACTAAAATCTGCGAGCTGTCCAGTATTCTCTTTTAAGGCAGGTAGTGTCTGCATTAATATTTACAGAAATTCTTAAAGACAATAATCCACAAAGAAAAATTATCTAAATTTTTCATACAATAACTACACAAAGTGCTTATAGGTAAATCTCTTGTTGCTCTGTTATTTTGTCATAACACAGCTGTAGTTATAGCTTAATAGCTATGAACTACTAGAATAAATTAATTTTTACAATGAAATGAATTTTTATAATTAATGAGCACCAACAATTTCTTAATACGAAACATTTTTTTAAGCAGAGAACGAAACAACATACAGGAACCATCAATAAATGTACTCTGTAAATACAAGGCACGACAGTATAGTTGTGCTGAAATTGTGAACATCTAAATCAATACTAAAACTTTGATTTAAAAAAAAAAATTTACATTTTTTACTATTACAAGAATTGTAACAATCATATTAAAGCAAAAATCTAAAGCTTACTGTACTGGAGTTTTCACTGTAGGTTGTTACCAAGAAAAAAACTATGTATTTCAGCAACAAGCTATCTTATCCAATGCGCTGCTGATAATTCTTAGGCCGAGATTATGACCACCACACATTACTTACATTGTGCTATGTAAACAAGTCATTTCTTGTCTTCCACAAGACGACCTATTACGACCATTTCATGTAATCTTACATGCATACATAAACAGACATGCTTTAGGTTGTGCAGGGTGACTTTGGCCCATGCAGAATGTTTATTTTTATGTTGTTGAGTGAATAAAATTTCAAGCAAGGGGTGGACCAATATTTTTAAGCACTCAGCTTCGGTTAGACATTAATTTCTTCAGTAAATTACTCCTATATATACTAATACAGTACATCAAGCAAGCCAAAGTCACCTCAACCTACGGTAGCAAAAAAGTTTGACACAGTCAGGCTTTTAAATGATACGTTAGTTATACCACGTGGTCTTGTATTGGAAGAAATATAATGTCTTCTGTAATGTGTACTCTTCTGCTTGTAACTCTATTTTTGCTTACTTACAGTATAATTTTTTCCCAACTTGTATTTCATGTAGAGGTGCCAAGTACTACAATTTGTCCTTAGTTTATACAAATTATTTTTGTTTAACTAGGAGAGTACAGATGTAGCAGAAAAACTACAGCAATGTATGCTTTGAAACAAATAAATAAAAAATGTCAGTTGCACTGCTCATATATTTTTATTTGCAGTGTGGATTTGATTTTGGAACATTTATTATTCCCTCGTCAAGGTGTGTGCCCATTTCTCACGTTCAAAATGTGTAAACAATCTGTTACGCCATCTTTCTAATGTATTATTTTGTTGTTTATGTTTGCAAAAAGTCACTCATACCAGAGTAAACTTTCAACTCAACGTTTTTACAAAGTACATAATCCAAGTTCAATAGGTGTAACAAAGTAATGCCTTTGCACGTACTTAATCATAACCTGGCTAATATGTGTTGATCGAGAGTCTAGTCATGTGACAAAATGCACATATGAAAATTCACTCCCTGGAATACGGTAGGTTATGTCAGTCATGCGACCAGGTTTTGTCGATTACCAGAATTTGATGAACACCTGGAATCCAAAAACCCTACATTTACCTACATGATAAATATTTTGCTAAATGCTACATCTGTAATGCATTCTTTACACATTATTTTATTTATATTTGGATATAATATTAGTTCTAGTAGTTGACTGCGGGTAAATTTTACTCTGGTTAAATTTTGAACACCTTATGAGCGACTGCGACACATGACCGAGCAACCGGTCAAGTGACAAAGGCTATTTTTCGTAAACAAATCTTTGCTGTTTACACTTTATCTGGCAAGGCTTGAACATACAAAATTATATTCTTATCTGTTTATACTTCGGGCAGGTCACTGCCTCACTTTACCGGGTTGATTAGTTGTTAACACATTTATTTTTTTGTGTGTAGGAGAAACCGAATCGCAGTGTATGTTTCATTTTGTTTACATTTTGTACTTTTTGTTATGTAGTGTGTGCATGAGTCCACACTCAAAATGAATTCGAGAATACCAAAAAGTTGTCAAAAATATTGACTTGAATATTCTCAGTTGTGGACAAGTCTGAAAGCTTCTAATGTGTCCAAGCACCTTGTTACTGTGACCTGTGCAATGGTGATTTCAGTGTTCTGCATGGCAGTAAATACAACTGTCTGTGTCATGTAAACATTAAATAACACCAGGAAATTCTCCAGGCAAATTGTGTAAAAAAAAAAAAAACCCCCGTATTTTTTAAAATGAGATGGACAACCCAATTACAAACACTGGAGTTCTTTTTACTTTGTTTACAATAGAGCACAATTCACCACTTCCTGTGTGATGATCCCCTTCTGGTCCACATTAAAAAATAATTCAAAACTACGACTATAAGCGAACAAAGACTACTTCTAATTTACAAACGTTTACAGAGGCTTCCCAAAGCAAAATAATTGGTAACCTAAAAGATTCCCCATTTAGTATTGCTACTGATGGCAGCAACGATAATAAAGAGCATACGCTTTACCCAATCGTCATTACTACCTATAGAGAAGGGCTTGTTGTGGAATAATTGCGTTTATTTTGGCACAGAAAACTTTTCAACCAAGATAGGCAGAGTGACAAAGGAACAGCTGCTTTCACAAAAAAAAAACCAAATGTTTTTGTACAAGGGTGTGAATGTCAATTGACCCATGCAGTTGCACAAAATGCTACAAAAGAATTTCCAGTAAGCATAGAAGAACTATTGATTAATTTACTATCACTACTTGGATAAAAAGTTCTCTTCGCAACCAGAAAGAGCAACAATGCCAGTTCTATGCGACACTGCAACACACAAAATTCAAAAGCAGGCAACCACAAGATGGCTGCCCCTAAAAATTGCTCTGATAGGTAATTAGAACAGTGGCCTGTTCTTGTAAATTTAGTTTTTGGGCTTGGCTTGTGGTAGTGAAGTACGAGTCACAAGCCCTGTGCTAGAGAAAAGGCACATAAGCCTACTGCTTCAGTTCTCTCAATGAAGTACAAAATGATAGTTCTAACTATACCAATCTGCCCACTTTCCCTGGGTTAGAGTGCAAATTCTACTGAAATGTAAGACTGAAGATTCAAACAGTCAGAAGCCACAGAAAAACCTAAGCACCTTACTGCTAACACACGAATAAATAGGAATAAGAAGGCTTTGTCTCTGCCTGCAGCAAAATTGTACTGCTTGTTTCTTTAAAACACTATTCCAATGTTTAAGAGGATTCACACAGAGCTGCAAAGTGAAAAACCACTTATTCATATTCTTATAGTGAGTTAATATTACTACTCACTGAGCTATTTATCAGGTTTCTGAAGTCTAAGTATTCAAAGTGTTAAATGTTTTTTGGATGTAAAATATTAGGATAGAAAACTTCAAAAAGACAGCAAAGACTTAGTAATTGGTGTAAAGAAGAGATACATAGTACATATGTGATGAAGATGTTGGTTTAAGCAAAGCAAGCTCGGCAGATTTCTACACACATGTAAGGAAATAATTTCAAATTGCATGCAGATATATACTGGCCAAGTTTCACTTATTCACAGTGCTGTAGTTAACATACTACACAAAAGTGAGAAAGCTTTTTAGAAGTCTTTACAATACTTTTTTCCCAAGGTATACAATTTTATTTAAATGAACAGGCAGCATCTGATCTGATTGAATTTACAAGATATCAGTATGAAGACCTAACGAAATCGTAACATGTGAAAGAATGTATGTACATGTTGCATGTCATATGATAAAAAAACTGAAGAATGTAGATGGATATAAGTGCAATTTGTCTATTCCTGACAGTTAATACTTCCTGTGGGCAAATTTTATGTATTGTGAGAAAAAAACAAGACTGACTTATGGCCAACAATGGGTTCTAAATTATTAGAATCCCTGGTTATCCAGAAAGTACATATGATAAATGTCAAAGCATGCTCTAAGCAACAGTTCTCAAGTGAAATGCTTATCAATGCACAGAAGGCAACACACAACATGCTTCAGAAGTAGGACTGTCTTAACTAAAATACATGTAGCCACTTTTTTTTCCAATTGCTAAGGGCAAATTTTATTTTATTTTGAAATTTTGTATGAATAATATTTTCATCCAGAATATTTTAATTCATTTAGCCATGAGAAATGTGAGTTATGCAAGTCATTTACTGTTATTTCTTTGAAAGTAGTCTAAATTGCAGTAATTCCAGGATTTGCTCTTCTGTATTTACATAAGGTGAGTCTAAACACTTTCAGACTGTGTCCTTAAGCTCCACAATGAATATGTTTTAAGTTTCGTGTGGTGATTTTGGTGTTAGTTTAAGTTTATAAATCACTACTGAAAATTGTTGAAAACCATTGATTTATACTTACTACTAATGACATAAGTAAATTGTTGGCACATTTGCATTTCAGGAGTTTTTCTTGAAACGTAGATATAAGTCTAGGACTAGTAGTTCAAACTACTTCAAACAAACGAAATTCACAGAACTATTTAGGTTTTGACATAAGAAAATAATAATTAACTCACAACAACGTAACGTTCCTAGCTTTACACAACGTCTAATAAGTAGGATTCATTGTGGACGAGATAAAATTATTAATTTTGTAACGGGAATATTTTATAAATACAGTAAAATGTAGTGATAAGCTAAACAATTTAAGATAATTTATTGCGTTACTGTATTCTGTAAAGGCAATAGTTACGATGTGGCATCAACATTAATATTAATTACATTGCAGTTGTCATCGGTATGTACAGGTAAGATATACTCGTCACTAATCAAGGGGTACATAATACGCCTCTATTGCAATTATAAAACCATATAATCTAAACTATCGCTACCATAAATCATACAGTAAATAAGTCTTCTTTGGTATCAATGTAACCTGCCAAGCCCCATTTAATCAAATATGATAATGTAATTAGCGTAAATTCACATGTGTTAACTACAGCTTTTGTCAGTAAGTGCTCGGCAGACTGGTGACCTAGGAGACCAGCTGCAATGCCACATGTGGACCAGCCCTGCCCCCCCCCTCCAGGCCCTCCTTCTTCCTATCTCTCTCTTCCTTCCCCCTCATTCCCCGGACCATTGGTAACTAGATATTTATTGTAATAATGTATTAATTAAGAGATGCAAATAGTATTCAATATTCAGAAGGTGATTTATGTAATTTAGTGATGTAAAACTGTACTTTATTTTCTGCAATAAATACGTAGGCCTTTAATAGTGAACACACGCATTCGCGGGCAGCAGAGTGCCTCTCTCTAATGGCTGAGAGGAACTTCTTCACCTCCATGTGCTCGGGGGAGGGGAAGAGACGCAAGGCTAACAGAGGAGTACGTGGGATGCCAGGGAAGACGCGAATATGACTTCAAACAAGTGAGACGTATTTAACTCCATCGGAAAAGTGATAATTTCTTCGTCGTCAAACTGCAGGGCAATTGACAGCGTATCTAGGGGTTACCAGTCGAGTGGATTTCTGGGTAGTCACTGCCGTTTCCCCAAAAAATCAACTCCGTCAAATATCTAATTAACTCGCTGGAGAAAATACTTAATGGTTTCGCTACCATACTGTCAAAGTAATGTCATCGGAATATGCAATCCGAGGTGCACGAGTTCATCGGCACTTATCTCGCAATCTAAAAATTTGTGTGATTTCTTTAGCTAGTTGGGCACATCAGCAACCTTTTAGAACTTGCATCGTCGAAGATATGGATTAAAGGCAAACAGGAACAGTAATAAATCAGAACGTAGCAACTGCAGTATGCATGGACACTAAAATTCTAAATTAAATATTGATTTGAATGCAAAGGTTGAAATATAAATAAAAAAATTTTCTTATATTTGTCATTATGTCTTGTCGACAGCAATGTCATTACAGATGGTTACATACAACTTGACACAAGGACAGGAACTGGGTAACAAAACAGCAATGGCCACAGTTAAGAAACTATGCCAGAATTTAACTGGAGAGATTTAAAGAAATCGTGGAAAACCTAAATCAGGACAGCCGGAACCAGGAATTGAACCCAGGTCCTTCCAAGAATTAAAAAAATTTTAGTTATACTCGAGGAGCTTTGTCCAAGTATTGCTGTGTCGTGATCTCAGAAAAACATACAATTCTGAAGGAATGCTTTTGGAATTAAAACAACGTACAGTAAAGGCTCTCTATAACGATCCTTTCCTGGTTTCCAAGAATACGTTCATCGTACCGTAAAACAGGCTGAGATTATGCCAAGTGGGGTGAGATTGTTACAGACTAATTTACGTTTGTCTACAGTTATTAAAAAATGTGTAATAATTTCATAGGCTTAGTCCTAACGAATAAATCAAGCATGTTAAAAAAGAACACTAGAATAAAATAGTATATACTATTTTATGTATAATTTGGTTGTCACAATCTCACTCCGACTTGGCATAATCTCACCCTGTTTTACAGAAAAGAGTCAGTCATAAATACTCAAAAGTGGCTATTTTAAACCCCATACCTGGTTTCCGAGAATAGGACGTTATAAAATGGTAGTCGTAACAAAAGGGGTCCATAAGGGGGTTTTACTGTAGGCATATACACTGCAAAGGGAGTTGTCTAAAACCAAGAGAGTAATACCCAAGTTTTCAGAATAACATCAATAAGGAGTGAGAAGTGTCACACTACACATGACAACTGGCGTCTCAGCGGACAACCCTGCAACCAAAGACACTGCACCGCCCGCCATACACGCCCAGATCCACCCTTGAAGCACTGTGTAATTCCTTACAAATTATTTTCCAACATTTAAGTTGAAATAAAACATAGGAATATTAATTGGTAGTGGCAGAACTGAAGTTTCTTTATACATTTAACTATTATGATTGCTGTGAGGCCTATCTTGTGATCACACTTTTAAACTCTCACTTGCAGAAATTTACTGTAAATAAATTTTTGTAAACTGTTGTTTTATTTAGCATTCTTTACTACACAAAAGAACACTTCCATTAACTGAAATATAAAAAGCCTTGTGTTTGGTAGTTTGGTTGGAACCCAATACACTACAAAAGATTCTAATTAGGCTAATAAGTATGATTTTTTTGAAAATGCCACAGCACATTTGTGAATTTCCCTTGGCTGAATTTATTTTAAAACTTCATAATCTCATACTTGATGACATATCTCGAAACTTTACACAGCAAGCTTACAGTTTATCTGAATTTCATAATACGGCACCTCAACTGACTGACATTAACGTCAAAATATAAACCTACTAAATGATACATGCAGTCATTTCTGCTTTATAAGTCACGAGTGTCAAACAGTGAGCAGACATTATCATCTCCAACCAATGCAGCAGACGCTTACTAGTGGTTCTTACTGTCCATGTGCCAGCACTTAGTCCCTGCCATGTATGCATTTTTCTTCGTAAACTTCATGTACGCTACAGTAACATAGTATCAAACACATCATAACTTATGACGTTACTACAGCTAGCATGTGTGTCACACGCTATTGGGCCTCATTGTGTTATTTATATATTTAAGGGCAAAAAATACATACCCGCCAGAGACTCACAGCTGGCACGCAGACTGTACCTAGTAATCTCTTGTGGTCATAATTATATGAGAATTCATAATTTGGTATTTACAAACAACTATCGTTACAACTTCTGCTTTAAGGAGGTGGAAGGACTGAAAGGATATCAGTGAATGTGTTAAAAGAATACACATACATCCTACAAACAGTACACAAAATATATGTATATATAAAAATTTAAAACAAAAATTTTACAAAATTATTAGAAGTGCATTGTCAGGTTGTTAGACTTAAATTTACTAAACAGGTGCTTACAATTGTGTATGAAGCAATTAATGTGTTTGCAATGATAAGAACACACATGTATCTCACAAAAAGGAAAATAGAACACAATAACCGGTAAATAAAATATATCAAAGAAAATTATATCACAATTGTATAAAGACACTGTAATCTATTTAAAAACCTGTATTTTTCCACATGAACATATTAAAAAATTCAAATGTATTGTCATGATTTATCACCAAGCTAACTGATTTTTATCAATGAAAATGTTATAAGACTGTTTTACTGTATACATAATACTAGAATCACAATAGCGGCACTGATGCAATGGAAGCAACGTAACCGAAAATTCTTGTTACAGTGAACACTAGTTTGGCTTACGCGAGACCAATACAAAATAAAAATGTATTATGTACAAGTAGTTCCTTGCCACTCCATGTTAACCTCTAGTACAACAGTCAAACAGTTTTAGAGTATGTATTTCCAACTTTTTTTTTTTTTTTTAAAAAAACCTAGGTTTTAAATACCCACTGGCATTCCAAAATGTGAAAATAAAGTTATACGTTTACATAAAAATGTTACAATTTGCTAATAACAGAAATCAAGATCTCGCATAACATAAATAAATGCAATATACAGTACTACCCACTCACCAGTATCACAAAAATACGGCAACACCGTTTTTCAGCTCTGTTTCTCAGGGGACTGAAAAAAATTTCAATACATGCAGACATTCAATGGCTGCGGTCTTGAAATACACACAAACAAGAAATGGGATCACAGTACGTGTTCCGTAGAAATGGACATTCAACATATCTGGGTTCAATACAAACAGGTTTCACTGTACTTTCTATTTGGAATTTGCATCCCATCTGCCATTTTTGTCACATTGACATCACAGAAGCCTCTACACTGATTGGCTGACAAATTATCATATTTGTGATTCCAGCATTAAAAAAAACTTATTGAACACCAAAATTAATATTAAATTTCTTATCTCACCCCAAACAAAAGCAAACCACTTTGTATGACTGATAACTCTGTAATAAGAAGACATGTATTAACAATGTTTTACTGCATCTCAGTATAAATAGTATCCTAAAGATTGATACTGATATTTCTGAACTTCCTTATCAGCTTGTAAGCTGATCAGACAAGTACCTACCTATTTCTTACAGTAAGGTCAAGTGTGGTAAGTAGAACTTCATATTGGCGTAGTGGCCGTAGTGCATATATGGACTCAATTGACACTGTTACTATCATGTGTCAAAATACACTACTCGGCGTGCAGTTTTCGTATTTACAGTATATAAAGTGGATTCTCTATGAATTGAAACCTAATGGATTGAAATATCTGCATCCATGGAACACATTCTGGGGCACATTTCTTTCAGCATTTTAAGACCACATCCATTGAAAACCCTCATGCATTGAAATTTTTTGTCAGTCCCATGAGAAACTATGGATAGAGAATCCACTGTATATATATACAGTACATACGTACTAATAAGTGTACCAATACTAATGCTTAGGTCTTCTTGCCTACACAGTAAAAGAACATGTGGAAAGTGTATTGTACTTGAAAATTTCCTGCCGGTCTCCGTAGCATAGCCAGTTAGGCACTATTCTATGATACAAGAGGTCCTGTGTTCAAACTGGCTCAGGCATGTTATTGTTGCCCTTTTTTCACACTTCACCCTCATAGGGCTCTTAAAGCCTCAAAGGACCGTAAAACCCTCTCACTTCACTTGAAATGTTCCAGATTCTGGTACTTTTTTACTTATTACATTAGCTTACCTACTGGATTTCACCTCAAAAAATAATAGCCTACAAACAATAACGTATAATTTTGAGGTTGTACATTACATACAGACTGTATTTTGGATATCTTACGTTCAGTCATACTAATTTAGAAAATTACACATAAAATATTTGAAACACAAGAAATAAAGGTTTGACCACAATTACTATTAAAATTAAAATAATTTGACTAGTTTTTAAAGCAATTAGTTGTGGTTCACTCGATGGGAAAGAAACTACCAAGAGAATTTTCCACCTCTCCACTATTGTTGGCTATGGTAGCATTGTTATAACGTTACCAGTACTGTATCTAGATCAGCAACATCTTATTTTCTGGCTGCATTAATGTTGTAAACTTCATGTTCTATCTATTGTGTTGCAGAAAAATCACAAAGCAAGCAATACTTAAGCAAAATAAGCATCTACAAGCAATGAAACTGTGACGGTATAAGTGTAACCTCAATGATTACATTCAACAATATATTCTATGATTACACTTACTTTCTTTCAAAAAAGTAGGGTAATGTAACCTTAGTAGTAAAAATCCATTAACAATTTCTGGAGCAAATATGATTACATGGCTGTAATCTACACATAAAACCGAGTGAGGACAAAACACTGTAATGTTTTTAATAGCAGTAGAATAGAAATAACAAGCAGTCCAAGTTAGGCTAGGCCATTTCTACTAAGCAACAAGATGGAAGGTTCTGTTCAGCGCAAAGTAAAATACATAGCTTACATTTACTTGCCATAAATATGGCTGTAAAATTGTGAAAGACTGTGCTCACAATGTTACTTAAGGTTGTAGTGCAGCTCCGTCTACGTATGTTGTTTGGCTGTTTGGTTGTAGATGTTTGGTATTGAGTCCCTGGTTGCGGCGGTAGAATGTGGTGGTGCTGTATATACATATGACGTAGGTTATGTTGATCCTTGCTGCCGGCGACGACTTATCAAATTAGACTTTTCCTTGTTTGTTATTTATATGCCCGGATAGCCTGAGGAGTTTACCTAAGGAGTTTACATAGAAGAAAGAAGAAGCAAATTTTTTTTAATAACTTTGTTTCTTTTAATAATAGTTCACCAGACGTACATGGGACAATAACGTACAAAAATTCTTTCCCGTGGTTTTATGTCTTACAGTGTGAACGTGAATAGGTAACACCAGTGGCGGAATTCCCTAAGTCATGAGCGTTCGTCCCAGTTTATTATCGGTTGTGATCTGCCTCGGTTTGCTCCACAAAAACGACCTAAACTACAGGGTACCACTAACGGTGTCTTAAACTGCTGTACTCACATGTGCAGCTATTTCTTGCACCTACTTACTTGAGTACTACTCTTAACAAATACATATTAGAGTGCTGGCTACACAGCCCACTTTACTCGCGGATACGCCCTCTAAGCTTCACCGCCCCTCTACCACGTTTCACACGTCCTCTTCCTGCCGCCATGACGCCCCAACTAAACACTCAACCTGCCATCTCCCGGCAACCGTCCCCTAGCTCCGATGGATCACAACCACTTTCCTGGGCGGACACTCGGACTTACTCGGCCGAGCGGCGGAGGGATACATCAGGATCCAACTTGCCTAAAAAGCTGGTCAATTGACGTTTATAACCTAAAAATTGTACGTAACATAGATACTGATAAATTTAAAAAGCATTTTACTTCATAATACCAGCTAAATATTTATTAGTTTATTAATTGGGGGATGTGCAGCGTCATCAATCTGTCACGGATCAACACCTTCACTGAGTTTTGCGCCCGACACTACCGCCCACGTTGATCGAGAAACGCCCTGCAGAGCCCCCGAATTCCAGCACGTCCATGTACGTGCCTCCAAGCGAGTGAACTCTGAACTACCTGCCAGATAAATCCATCCAAGCACAGGCTAGCTCCGAGCTTATTTGAAATTTTAAAAGCCAGCACTTCTCTGTAGTGCTTCCAAGCAAAAGAACTATGATTAGCCTGCCACATAAATCCTATTCCAGGAGAAGCAAGTTAAGAAGCTACTTGAAATTTACAAAATCCAAACAAGGCAAAATATAAGAAAAGTTTACTTAGAAAAGTTGCTAGAAATTAAATTAGCTTTAAAATGAGTCCAAACACAATATAATTCCGATAACCTTGACACGTAAAATTAAATACTTTTCTCTTGCTTTAAAGTTAAATTTTAAAATAAAAAATAAAATTTTAATGTAAATTTCTCTACTCGCATCCCCAATTAATAGGTTGGATCCCGCCGTATACATCCTTATACCTGGTTAAGTTGGCCTACTTAATTTGTTATAAACAACAAAAAAAAAAAAAAACATTAATTAAGACAAAAAATTGAAATTACTGTATGATAAGAGGCCAAGTAAGTGCTATGTGCCAGTGCACGTCACAAGGTAAATATTAAGAATAGCTACTAATTTTATCCAGGCCAAACTAATTAATTTTAGAGTTACATAGCTTATTAACGATAAATGTTTCTATAGTAGATAGAAGTTAAGTCTTACGTAAAGGAAATTTTTCATTTAAGTTGGGGGGGGGGGGGGTTAAGCCTCATTTACACCAATGATAACATTGTTAATACCAAGTGTTTCCTACAAAGTTATTAACAAGGTTGTAAAAATGCTTGAAAATTGTTGACAACTACATCATGTTATTAACATTCTGTTTTAACTTTGTTAATATTTATAAAAGATGTTAATAACGTTTGTTACTAACTTTTTTTTATATAAATTTTCTAGCAACAAAAGTAATGAATTTTAGAAACATGTTAATAACTTTGTCACCAACACTGTTAACATTATTTTTCCGACCCATTCTAAGGCAGACTAGATAAAAGGTTGTTGATAACAAATGTTACTAGCAATGTTGTAGGCAATTTCATCAACATTGTTATTAACTTCCGTTCATCATTCTTACAACTTTGTTAATAACATCAATGTTTTCAGCAACGTTAATAACACATTTGCAATCAACACTGCTATAAAATTGTGTACCATAACTTAGAATTTGTTGACAACATTTTGCAACTAACATTTTTTTATTAACATCGTTATAGGCCATTCGGAATAAAGTGAGCACTAAAGATTTAACCTTTGAAAAAAATCACTAGCCGTTACTGCATATAAGCCAACATTAACAACAGTTACATTTTTGTTTGTTTGGTTGGTAGCGAATAACTGCATGTAGTCCCATGTATTTTCTTATTTGAATACAGCATTAGTGAAACAACATCAATTGCAAACGACCTCTCTGTATTTAATATACTTTAAAATATTTATTTAAGTTCTTACTGACATACCTACTGACTGTACAATTTTATTTAATTAGCGGCAGTACAAAGCGACGCAACCGAGTCGATTATCGTTGGCACACGCCGCTATTGCTTCGCGCCGCAGAGATAGTTTAAAATTTCATCGATAGATGGCATCAGAGTTAGGTTTTCGCCGCATTGCGTCATTCTGTTTGTTTTTCCGTTGTGTAATGAATATGGGTTTCTGATAAACACATTCAACATCGTCGTTCACTGCAGTATGTTGAACGGAATTTTAATTCTTGAGTTGCGTGTGTCGTGTTTTTTTTTAGTGACGGTTTTAATTTAAAAGTTTGAATATACTGTGCATGGATTTACGAGATAATTAATAGCGCCGTTAGAGTAGACGCAGAGAAACCAGTGTTATAAGACGTTAACTCGCAGGTATTTATAACTAAGATTACTACTGAGTATAGCATGTATTCAACACCCGTGCATTTAATGAGTACATATTGTAGCTAAAATTTATCGGAGCACTTTAACGTAAATGTAAACATTGTACAAGACTATGTAAATAAAAGCACGTGGCAATGTTGATGTTTACATGTAGCGGAAAGATATAAACTGGCAGAAAATAGAAATTAATCAGGGCTTTTTTTAGTGCTCACTTTATTCCGAA
>PNEQ01033619.1:0-15620 GCA_003012365.1 Medauroidea extradentata | reverse complement strand
TTCACACCTGCATCTCAACTTCATGGCTATTGACAGAGTGTTTTTGTGCAGAGTCGTTATTCATTTGACTGTGCCAATCAGTACACGGATAACTACCACACATCACGTCTGTGATTTGCGGGTTTAACCTCGACACGCTGGGTGTTACGGCATCCAATCACTGACCACATAGCGGAGATGCAGGTGCGCACGTAAGGCACTGAAACAAAGTGCTGCAAAATTCTTTTCGCGAAAATGACCGGGCTCTAACAATGACATGCTGCCAATTATGGCGCAGTAGAGCTAAAGATGTTATACACAACTCTGCGTTGTCTGTGGAATCATTTAGTTGGTATTTGCAGGTTTATCTAGCTAGTAGCGTTTAAGAGGAATCCTCTACTGGCGCATGGACGGCATTGCAGCGTGTCACGCTTATTTTTTTACGCGAGGCCGCTTAAGTTATTCATATTATGTTTACCTACGAAAAGAACACACACTTGAAACCATGCTTCTATTTCTTCAAAACTGTAACACGCTTGTTAGAAACACGATTATCGGGCCTCTCAAAATGGCTAAAAACGTTTTTTTAGAATGTTGTAACTCCGAAAATATTTCCTGAATTCGTGAAGTGCAAAACGAGAGGCATGCGTTGGTCTTTACTTCATACTATTCAAAAATAAAATATTGGGGCCACCGCTTAAAGTCCCATAGTAAAGAGACTACATCGGAAACCTTGCACGCCAGTTTGTCGCTCTGCGAATAAAGGCGATATGCTTCTCGTCAAGCGTGGGACACTGGCTCTTATCGCTACGCTGTTCCCGCGCGTCAAAGGTGGAAATTTGTCACTGCGAAGGACTCCTCTTAAGAACCGTTATCTATAAACGGCTTTCGAATGACAACCAACTGCTCACCAATGCTTTCTCATGGGGATAGCAGTTGGTTGTCATTCGAAAGCCGTTTATAGATACGGCCCTCAGTGTCTAGGTACGATATCCTCTAACATGCCGTATGTAGAGATCCAGAAATTTCTCGGGTTCTACGACCAGCCGGCTAGACTCCACAGTCCTGTGTACACTATGTCCTCAGCTACTTGTACATTGGCTGCTGCTCCAGTGAGTGGCCAATTGTTCGAGACCTGAAAATTTCCGCGATTTCTTTTGGGAACATGTTATAATTCCAACTACTGTAAGTTCGTGTTACTTTCGCAACTAGCCTTCGACTCTTATCACTAGAGACACGGAAATTTCGCGAATTCATTTGAGACGAGGTTAGATTTCAAACTCCTGTACACGTTAATTACTTCATTACTTGGTCTCGGTTACTGAAACTAAGGTTAATTCTACTACAGGTTAGAAATATCAATGTTATAAGTTTGGTACAGGGAAAAAAATTTCTGCCACTTGAGCGCTGGTATCGCTAGTGCACCAAACTGACCAATCACAGAGCTTTCCTGAATTTTAAGTTACATTAAGTTGATAATTTAGAACGCCAAATCAGTTTCTTTTCACTTTAGAATTAAATCAAATTACTAATATAATTTCAAAGTTTATTTATATTTAATTTTACTACGGTTTCGTATTTTTCTGGTCTCTTAGCGATTGAAGCGAAACTAGTGGCAGAAATTTTCCCTGTGCCGAGCTCTCCCACAAGGAAACGCATTTTCTTTCTAACCTGTAGTAGAATTAACCTTACTGAAACTCATCTTTGAGGACTGAGATACCAATAGCAGACCTGCATGAAAACTATCCCTGACTCTGGGCCATTCACTGGATCAGGAGCCAACCAACAAGAAGCTGAGGACAGAGTACAGGACTTGCAGTCTAGCCAGTAGGTCGTAGTACCCGCGAATTTTTCCCGTCCCTACCAATTGTTCATCCGACAATATAGCACGGAAGTCAGTGAGAGTTCACATGCAAATCTATTATTAGTTCACAGTGCTCAAGGAAGGCTTTAGTAACTGTGAACCAAACAGGAAAGTAATGAACGAATGCAGGAGTGTGAAATCTAACGTCTTGGAATGTATCCGCGAGTTTTTCGGGTAATAGCAACGTATTCTTGACTTCTATATAAATGTCAATGCCCCGTGCTCGGGGTGCATAGTCAGGTCTGATACAGAACCACCACTCTCCGACAATGAGCTGTAAGTAAAGTCAGTGGTCTTCGGTGAAAACAGCTTTGTAACAACTTGTTCATGCCTTACATGCACATCTGCAGCTGTCCTTCACGGTCAGTGATTGGATGATTTTTTAAATTATTGTGTAATTGTTTCAATTTTCCACGTTCGGCCCGTGGGACCGTTAGAGCGATCAGCGCCACAGTACCACGCTCGTCAAGAAACATATTGCCTCTATTCGCAGCGCCCCGAACTGGCGTGCGAGGTTTTCGTTGTAGTCCTTTATTTCTACAGGACTTTAAGGGGGATTGATCCCTGTCAGATCGGTTTTACGGTTTTTCTTATAAATCAGGGAATAGAAACATTGTTTTACTTTTTTCACGCTGACAAGGCATGGTATATCGCGAAAATATTTTGCGCCAAGATAGCCTTGAAAACACTGACACACCGTAGCTGTCTGCAGACCAATAACGTGCATCGAATATTAAAACAGCGAGGTTCTTATAGGCTTAGTCAAATAGGGTAACAGCTTCACGTACAAGTGAAAGCCAGTCATCTTTTCATGAGTTAAACGTACGTTGAAGCCTAGCAAATAGTCAAGTTTTCCCGCGATAAACCATCATCTCTAGGCACAGTTTATTGTTTCATTCACTTTTTGGAATCCATATGGCATTGTTTCAGTTAATGTTGCGGCCTCTGTAGTCGCTCCCGTAAATAAAGCAATTTTTCCTTTTCAGCTGTTTCCCGTTGCAAAATAATGAATATATTATGGTTCCGGCAATTACATAAAATCGATTAATCTTGTATCTATGCCTTGTCGTGACAAAAATTTTGATACATCGACTGGAACAGAAGTTATCGAAAAGAAACAGATAAATCCAAGGTGGTAGGGATCAATACCCCTTAAGAGGGCGTGAGACATGTGGTTCCGAGCCTCAAAATCGACGTTCACGGCGCAGGATATCCTGTACAAACCATTACACATATTGAAATATGGGTCGTATATTGGGCAAGGTTGGATCTTAGATTGCCATTGTTCGAAATTTCGATATGAGTTATATTTTCTTAATTACATAACCTTTAAAATGACGAAGTTTAGTAGACGAATAATAACTAATTTTCACCGAAAACGAAAAACAAAGAAATGTCATTGTACAACACATTTGTGTAGATGAGTTTGGAAATGGCGGGATGCATGCAGAAGCAACCACAGACGCAAAATCTCTTCCGCAGCAAGTCTCGTAACGGGCCGTTCAAGGAGATTTTTCGCGCCGGTTAGAGACGATGTAGTTCAGACTTCTGCCCACAGATAGCGCGCTCTCCGCGCGCAGGTATTTATTACAGTATCACATAGCCGGTGTCGCGCGTGTTGGAGCCAAGGTACTGACACAGAATATTTAGGAATACAGAAGTGAAATAGTCGGCAGGAAGGCGAACTCAGTCACACACGCCAGCAAAATGGCTTCCCTGGCCAGCAACATGGCGGAAACACCTACTGCCAATCAGCGTGAGGCAGCTGCTCTGCTAGTCGGCAGCCAGGCCAATAAGAAACCTGTAGTAACATGCAGGAGCCAAACAGACACGGGGCTGGAGTCTACAGCCTCGGGCAGCCAATGAGCGGTCAAGTTCGCCTATATCAAACGAGCCGACACGTCATTTCACGTCTGTATTACAATTTAGTCTGTGGTACTGATAAAGACTGGGTATGTTCATATTTTTTGGTCGGTTCGCACAGCCAACCAGCTGATACATACTTCAAGTGCGTAAAAAACGTTACAAACTACACTCGTCATAAATAGAAAACCACCGTGTCAAAAGACGCCAAACATTTTCGGTATAATTATAGACTGCTAATGACGGTACGCGCTAACTTTCCTTGCTTAAATAATTTAATTGTGTAAAAAATATTTAAGCAATGTCCTGTGGTCTGTCCATTAAAAAATGCAGGGCGAAATAAAATAAGAGACAAACTTTCTTGTTATTGGACATAGATAAAGGATACCAGCGACCAAAATAAAGGGAAAACTTAAAATTTAATTTTTATGCCCCAACTAGATTTAATTTTTATGCCCCAACTAGATTTAATTTTTATGCCCCAACTAGATTTAATTTTTATGCCCCAACTAGATTTAATTTTTATGCCCCAACTAGATTTAATTTTTATGCCCCAACTAGATTTAATTTTTATGCCGCACTCGAAGAGTTCTGCGACACCCAGTTATTTTGGCAGCAGGTAGAAGACGACGAATATTTCAGACGCGCGCGTTCTAGATCAGTGACCCGACTATAGCTTCACTCTCGCTTTATCCACACAAAATTGATAATGGAAATACGTATTATACAGTTTTTTTTTTTTTGATTTTGTGTAATCATGAAATAATTAATAATTAATGATTTTATGATTTCAAAAAATTAAATAATATGAAATAAGTGCATGTTTGTTGGTAGTTTCAATTAGGTGCTGTTGTTGTGTAAATTGCAGAGCAAAAGAACACATGCTGTACAGTTCATGGGCCTATATATAACATACTTTAAGCTATCAGTCTGTCAGAAAAATCACACAAATTGTAAATATATGTTCTTAATTATTGAAACAAACAACAAAAATGCATTTATTTTAACACATATTTCAGTGTATGAATTTACGGCTGGAATAAAATAAATGACGTGTTTCTTTTCTGTACTGAAAATATAGTAAGCTGTGGTCGAAACCAGACGTTTACTTTTATTTTACTTGATTATTTACGCACTTGTAACAAGTTTAATAACAATTGATCTCGTGAAATAAGAGTCTATAAATATGTTTCGTTTAAAATGACACTACAAACTTTTTGCTACATTATAACATATTAAATTTTTTAACGGACAATGAATCGGTGTTTCGTACAGTCACAAACCTAAATTAAGAAAACAGTGAGACAGAACATGATAAATTGCCATTTACAACAGTATAACGTGTCTCGCTGTACAAAACTATAAAACAGGGCTACGACACGTCTTATGTTACTCAACAAACATGTTAATTTTCTGTTATTTGGCGGTTAATGTATGCAATATTAGTGGTAACAATACATTTTGTTCGACGGTATGAAATCAAATGAGCTACATCACAAAATTCACGTACGTTTCTTTACAAATTATAGGCCAATTAAACGCACAAAATGGAATTCAGAAAAAAGTTCCGTAAATGTTTTAGTTTTTTTACTGAAACCCACAATAGCAAAAATTACTTACAATCTGCATATTGGAAATGTTATTGCTTTTGAAATTTAAGACGTAAGCACTGTTTCCCAAAAACTTCTCATACATAATATGGAGAACTAGATTAACGATTAACTTTTTCCCTTATAGAAAGCCTTTTTTATATTTTTTGTATCACACATTACATTAAAATCTAAATTCATTGGCGATGTTTCACCAAATTTCTTTTTACGTCATATTGAGTACTAGTAGCAAAATTTACACTGATTCTTAGTGATATATTTTACATAAACACTCGAACTAGTTAAATAACTTAATCGTGCAGTATAGAATATTAACGTGTTCAAAATATTATATTTCAAAATACCGAATGTAAAAAAACACTAGCTTACAGTACCTTTTCTTCCAAATATATCGTTGATTTAATTTTATAGGTTTTTGTAAATGATAATGTTACGTACTGATAGTACAATTAATTGAAAGGTACGCGAATTTCATGTTGAAAAAGTTAACACGTTTTCTTGTTAACTGCAAAACTTTTAACAGGAATATTCCACATTTTGAAAGATACAAAATTTACATCTATCTTTATTTTGAAGATTAAGTGCCACGTGACATGCATTTTTCGGTGATATTCTATAAAATAAAGTGTATTTTTTTGTTTTAAATTTCAGCAATTTTGAACATGTACTTGTACTAAATGTACAATTTTCTTTTAACAAATTTACGTTATTATGCTATAAGAATTCTCTGTTCTTTTTGTAAAATACTTTGCATTGTAAAATCAGATCCATCAAGTCGCGGTTAGATTTGTTCAGACATTATTTTTATGAATCTTTGAAACAGGGGTAATTTTTGCACAACCTATCTGTCACAATTCAGTAATTTTACATGTGCTTTATTTTAGTACAATATAATATTCAATCCAAAAAATGAAAGCATGAAAGCAAAATTCAATTATCCAAGATGGTAACCATTGCACCTCCTTAAGATGAAAACTAGAACAGACATTATTACGTTTGTCCACCCCTGAGAAATTGAGATTTTGTGCCCCTGATTCAACACCATTGTACGTAATTAGGCCATACGCTACTTGTAATATCAAACGTTAATTTTTGTAAATTAAATACAAACAAATAACCCGACTATTCTATACACGGCTGAGACAGGAACACTTGTATCTTGACCGACTTTTTGGGAAGTAAATCTTCCGCTCGTCGCACTGTAAACTACATATAAGCCATAGGTGACTAACAGTGAGTCAGGAGAATTTGGTCAGTAGTCCATGCTGATTATAAAGAGCCCGCAACGGTGGCGAAAATATTCTGTGTTCTACATGCCGCAAAATTAACTGCGTGTCGCGTAAATCTTCGAGCGAAACAAAAAAATATATAATTTAGAGTTTTATATTTCTTTCGTTCACTAAGACCTCCATCTACCTCCCATAACAAAAAAGTTTGTCCCTTACTACATTTTGCCCTGCATTTTCCTGCGGACGAAGCAGAGGACTAAATAGTTTCTTAACAATAAAATTATTTACGGAAGGAAAATTAAACAGTTACCATCATTGGCAGGATAGTCTATAATTACACAGAAAAAAAATTTGAAGTCTAAGGATGAATGGTTTTCGGTAGACGAGTTTAGTTTGAGCGTTTCCTTCACGCTCGAAGAGAGTATTCACCTGCACTAGCTGCGGACCGACCAAAAATGGCGGACGAGCATACCTAATCTTTACAGAATCGTAGTTGGAGGTCGTCATTGTTTACTTTACAGAAGATCACTGTTCCGAAATCGGAAGAAAACGCTACAATGGGCGGCAGCAAAACGCGATTTAAGAAGAACGGCAATTATTTCTTATTTCTACATGGCGGTAAAGAAACAAAGGAAAGGCACTCTCAGAGCGTGAAGAATAGAAAATAAGCCTAAGTAGACAATTTTTATAATTGAAAGGCTTGGTTCGTATCAAATTATATAGAATTGGAATCGCATGACTAACGCGGGGAAGGGAAAGAGCCAGCCTATAGGAGTTAGCCTCATATAATAAAAGAAAAATGGTAATTGTTTTCAGCATAATTAATTCTAGCAGTACACTCCGTGAAACATTAGAAAATGTTTGTCAGTTCTAAATTAACAACTGTAATTATTTATGTATAAATAAAACCGGCAATGGTGGACGACTTCTGTCTTCAGTAGGCGAGGCTGTTCTAGAGATGCCTATCTCTCTTTGGCCAAACAACCAAGGACTGGAAAAGCAGTGGCGGGGATTTGGTGTGTGAGAGAGAACGCGGAAGAGAGAAGTCGGTCGGCAGGGATGCTGGGTGGAGGGACCAAGTGCCACGTGTAAAAGTTATTCTTCGATATATCAACGGGATTTAGAATTTTCAAGCGTTAATAAGTCAGGGCTGTTGACCGCTGACGACGACGGCTTAGTAAAGGGGCCGCGGTGGCCGAGAGGTCAGACCTCTCGCCTTCCACCAAAGCTATCCGGGTTCGATTACCGGCGGGGTCGGTCCCCGGATTTTCGCGTGTGGGAATCGTGCCGGACGATGCCGCTGGTCGGCGGGTTTTCTCGGGGATCTCCCATTTCCCCCGCCCGTTCATTCCGGCGCTGCTCCGTGGTGACATCATGTCACCCCCCACCCCCCACCCGCATTAAAATCCTCGACGTTGAACGCCGACAAAAATATCTCCCTCACTCACGACGGCTTAGTTACTTAATCCTACTTGACGGTTAAAAGAAAGAGGAGTATTAAAACACAGCGGAGGGCTAACATCCAGACATAATTACAACCACGCAATAAAACTTTATTTGTACCAGTTATTACGGTGACAGTCCCGTTTAGAGGAGATAGTAGGAAGTCTGCCACCAGTAAATGAAAGAATAATGGACTGAACTTTTAACTACTCCACTTTTCAATCATCTCTAAAATTAGACCGTCGCACGCAGAAATCTTGAGAAAGCGCATCTAGTAAAGCCAACGTAATGAGTGTGTGTGGAATACAGCGGCAGAATGATGTAATGAAACTACTTTTTGTGTACTTACGAATTCTTAAATTTTATAAGAACCCTTTTTTATGTGTTAAGCAATGACTGGTGCGAATTATTAATGGATAATAAACAGGAATATTTTTTTTTTCATTTTCTTTTAACCTAATAGAGATTACTGTAAGTATTATTCATTGTACCTAGTAGTAAAGCCATGTATATTATTGGTGAACGTGATTATCTCACTGTGCTTGTAATCAAATTATATATTACGAGATTATACTGAATGGTTACATGTAAGAGTATGTGATGTCAGCAAGCTTTAAACCCACAATTTCCAAAGACGGAAAGGAAAAAAACTACTCGTTACTTATATATATGTGGAATAGTAGGCTAAATTGAAAGGTTACACAAACAGGCTACGATTTTAAAATTATTTTGGATAAAACATGATCAGGGCATACATCTAGTTCATAATGTATCTTATTATAATTACAGACTTCCTTCTTTTATAAATTAAACTAGTGACCCTGGTAGCACTAATTATCTATAGCCAAGTATTTCTTTTCGCGAAAGGTCCATGGCCCTACTGATGCAGTGATATGGACCTGCAATGACTTACGTTTTTTTTATTATTGACTCAGCGATTTACAAGAGGTGTCAAGTACGTCAAAGACCAATTATGAAAGTGGCACGAACTAACAGTTGGTGGAATCCTAACTTATGCCTACAAAAAAAAAAACGTGAATTTTTCAGGTCCCTACTAATTACGTGACAATATCTGGACTGGACTGCAAGTTACTGTATATGCTCATCTGACTGCTGCAGTTAGCGTGCAGTTCGTGTGGTGCGCCTGAGAGACGTATTCAATCGATGAAATAAGGCCATCTGTAAAATACCCACTATCCTGTAATGCGGGCAGAAAGATACGAAGGCCCGTAGCCAATAACGTCCCGGAGTTTGTTCGGGAGAGTGTAGGTCAAAGAAAGGGTGCACCCAGATTGTGTGTGTGTGTGTGTAGGAGGGGGGGCGGGGTAGGGTGTTACACAGGGCTGTTGCTAGGATTTGTCTTTTTATGTCCCGAACCTGGGAATTCCCAAATATGGTGTTGCGGGCCAAGGGTCATCCCCAGGAAAAATTTGGAGTCAATGTGCAAAATGGTGCTATTTAAGCAGTTTCCGTAAGGTAAAGTGTGGGTAGTGTCTGGACTCCAAGGATCCTCCCTGCCAAAATTATGTTGGATGATTAGGCAAATACTGCATAATAATAAATTTTAAGTCCTAACAGTTAAATGTACGCAACTACTGGTAGTAAAACGGTACTATAACTTTACAAAAAATAATCACTATTCAAAATATTTTCACACATTTTCGACCCCAAAATCTCCCCTCCCCCTTCTTACCACGAGTGTGAGCACCATTGGGTTAATGAATTATATTTTAGATAGCCGCCAAATAATTCCGTGAAATTTGCATGACTTTGTGTAGAGACGAAATCACGAGACAAGCACACGCACGTGATATCTAGGAATGCTTTGAACTTCCCCGGTGTTAGTTGGTGTTAGTAGGAGCTGGCACATGAACTGTACAAAAAGCGTTTTTTTTTATGTATTACTGGTAAACGTGAAAGCAATCTGTTTATCTACGACAAGAAGGAACATTGCAAAATATGCCTCTATCGTTTTAAATCCACCCCTCGCTTATTAAAAATATGATTGCCAACAAAGTGAAAAAAATGGCTTGTTGACACAGCTGTAACTGGAAAAATATCATCCGTAATCGTAAAACAAGATTATAAGAGACCTGCGTTGGACTTCAACGCGAACTTTCCATAAATAAACCAATAGGATTGCCGTTTAGAGACCGATTAGGAAAACACTTTCTATGAAAACACTGCACGCTAGTTTAGTAATATGCGCTTAGAGGCGAAGCGGTGTTTAACGCACATATTGGAGTCGACTTATCGCTAGAGATGGTGGTATATCTTGAAAATTTGTTGTGCCAACATACTCTTGAAAACACTGTAGTTTCTTGCCACATGTATGATTGAGTGATACATGCCTGACACTCCGTAGCTGTTTGCAGACCAACAACAGACATCAAATATAAATAATACAGGATTCTTATGGGCTCAGTCAAATAGCGTAAGAGCTCCTCGTACATTTGATAGCCATAAATCTTTTGATAAGCTGAATGTACATTGAAATCCAGCAAACAGTGTAGTTTTACCGCGATAAACCATCATCTCTACTTATCGCCTTTCCTGTTTCCATGCCTCAAACAAACAAAAAAAAAAAAAACTAAGGTGCAAATAACTTTTGATAACTCTTAAAACCCCTGAAAAGTTTGAAGGAACTTAAATGTAACCTGGTGGTCAAGGCAACCTAGTCACACTTCTAGAAAACCTAGAAAGCTCCAGCGAGTTACTTTTCCAACCCGCCTCAAGGCGCGGTGCGGTAGAATTTGGGAGGGCCGCGGATGCCGATGGCGTGATAAAGTTTGCCAAAATGTCAAGGGTCAGGTTGGAACCCCGAGCTTTCCTCATCTCTCCTGGGCTTCGGGGTAGATTCAGGGCGAGGGGGGTGCGCGGAAAGCGGGACGAGACTGCGATGGTACACGTGGCATTTTCCCCTTCCCCCCTTTCGTGTGCGGGAAATGTGATATGGTGAGTTGGCAGCGCTGCGTACCCCTACTACCCTCGGGGGAGTCCTCACACTACATGTTCCCTTCTTTCCCCCTACCATATACCACCACCATCAATGCGATCATATACTGTATTTCACATTTGTATTGATGAGGAGGTAGTTTCGCCATTTTGGAATTATGAATTTTTCATCATTATTCTTGTTTTAAATTCATTTTGAAAATTTAACTTCGTAGGCGTATTAACTATGAAGAGATGGTTTTACTAACGTCACAATCAATTGCGTGCTAGTTCTGTTAACAGTATTTGTATCTGTCCAAAGTAATTAATCAGTACTCTCCAGGGTCCCGATTAAATATCATTACAAGTGATTGGGCATAAAGTGAGCACTCAAAAAAGCCCTGATTAATTCCTATTTTCTGCCAGTTTATATCTTTCCGCTGAATGTAATCATAAATATTGCCACGTGCTTTTAATTACATAGGCTTGTACAATGTTTACAATTACATACACTGCTCCGATAAATTTTACCTATGATATCTACTTATTAAATGCACGAGTGCTGAATATATGCTACACTCAATAGTAATCTTAGTTATAAATACCTTTAACGTCTTATAACACTGGTTTCTCTGCATCGACAATAATTGGATACTACACACACTGTTGCCGTTACTTATCTCGTTAATGCATGCGTAGTATATTAATTTGTAATTAAAAACCGCCACTACAAACACACACGACACAAGCAATTCAAGAATTCAAGTTCCGTTCAGCATACTGACATGAACGAAGACGACGCAATGAACAAAAAGAATAAATAACGTATTTTATTAATTAATGTGTGGAGCAGAAAAAAGCGCTATTTCTAATTCCGTGTGTTCAGGTTGGCGATCATAAAACATAAGATTACTAATGACGTCGCATCATTCGGCAATGATATTCATAAACGGTTACTTCTAATACTTTTGAATATGTTCATCAGAAACACATATTTATTACACAACGGACAAACACTCATGACTCAACTCGTTTTCAAGCGAGAGAAGCAGCGAAAACCTAACTCTGGTGCCACCTGTCGGTGGAATGTTGAACTACTTCTGTGGCGGGAACGTTAGCGACAATGTGTCAACGACATTTTCGAATGCAGCGTGTTCGGGGTTACGTTTTTTTCTCAGGTAACTGGCAAACCTGCTTCCACAATGCTTATCTACAAAAAGAAAACACACTTCACAAACTACTTGCGAATTTCGTACTGACTTCACTACCTCGTCGATCCACACAACATTTCTGTCCAAGATGGCCATTACAATTTTGAATAATTATATTATTTGGCGATAAGTAGGGTCATGAAATTAATTTTTCTCCAGTTTGTATCAGTGCCTCACGTGCACATCTGCAGTCCTGCTTCATAGCCAGTGATTGGATGTTTAATTGTCACGTGACTTCAGGTTATACCCGCAAATCACATACGCGTGGTATTGTACCATTCTTATTATGATTGGTACTGACAAATTAGAGACGTCAGTTTATAAAAACACACTGCCTATAACCACGAAGCATAGCTGCAAATGTACGTAAGACACTGAGACAAAGTGAGGTAAGATTCTTCTCGCGAAAAGTTTGCGGCCCTAGCGATAGGCTATAATCAGAGACCCGAAAAATACGCGTTTTCTTTTTGCCAAAAGCTAGAATTCCGACTACTGTAAGTTCGTGTCATCTTCGCAATTGACCTTGGATGTAGGACTATTTGACACCTTCTGGAAGTCTCGGAGCCATTAATAAAAATGTAACTAATGCAGGCCTTTATCACTGTGGAGGCAATGAGTAGCTACTGTCCGCTTCAATACACAAAAACTCTTGGAAGCTAGGTTACAGATCAGTGAACCCGCTAATTCTTCCCACCTCTAGCTATAATTCACATATACTTACCCGAACACACTCCGTGACGTCATTGGACACAGGGCTAAACAGTAATACAGACGTGAAATGACGTGGCGGAACATTTGAGTGAGTGAGTGAGTGAGAGATGTTTGGTCAGCGCTTAACGGCGCGGTCTACCGCAATTTTCATCACCATTATTTTATTTTTTATTTGTACCATACACTTTTTTTCTTATTTTAGACACAAAATGTGACTAACTTTGGCTCTTATGAAATTTTTTTTATCTCTCATAGTTTTCACATAATGGCTTGTTAAAGTCATATTTTGCATGTTTCCGTTTTAAGGACTACACTAAAACCATCTGATATACCAAAATGAAAACATTCACAGTGATTAAAGACATTACAGGCTACAATGTCATGCTCATAAAATTAAAGAATAACAATTATTTGAATTTAAAAAAAAAAAAAATGCTGAACCTGAAAATAAAAATTTAAAAATTCAATAATTTTTCAAAAATACAAATAATTTTTATTATTGAATTTTATGAGCATGTCATTGTAGCCTGCAATGTCTTTATCCACTGTGATTTTTTTGAGTTTGGTATATCAGTTGGTTTTAGTGTAGTCGTTAAAACGGAAACATGCAAAATATGACGTTAACAAGCCATTACGCGAAAACTATGAGAGATAAAAAAAATTTCATAAGAGCCAAATTTAGTCACATTTTGTGTTTAAAATTAGAAAAACAATATATTGTACAAATACAAAATAAAATAACGATGATGAAAATTGCGGTAGCCGCACCCTTAACATTGAGGTCTTCAGCGCTGATGAGGGGTGACATGAGGTGAGTATGGAGCAGCGCCGGAATGGAAGGGTGGGGGAAACGGGAGATCCCCGAGAAAACCCGCCGGCCAACGGTGTCGTCCGGCTCATTCTATACGGGCGAACATCGCTGCTTATTGGCTACCCGAGGCTGTTGATACCAGCCCCGTGTATGTTTTGTTCCTGCATATTACTGCAGGTTTCCTATTGGCCTGGCTGCCGGCTAGCAGGTCAGCCACCTTACGCTGATTGGCCGTAGGTGTTTCCACTATGTTGCTGGCCAGGGAAGTCTTTTTGCTGGCGTGTGTGACTGAGTCTGTCGTCCTGCAGGCTGTTTCACTTCTGTATTCCTAAATATTATGTCGTCATTGGCTCTGGGCCATAGTAATATCGGTTCGCCCGCATTACGCAGGATAATATGCATTTTACAGTTGAACTTCGTTAGGTGTTGTCCCACAAACTATCGCACAATAGTAGATGTCAAATGAACACACAATCACTTGGAGCTCAGGAAGCTGTCGAGTAGTAACGCGAAATTTGTAGGTCCGTATTTATAGGTAGTTGCCAGGTAGTTCACGGGAGCTGTACAGGCTTGCTACACCACTGTCATGCTGGTCTGTATGTGCCGTAAACTTTAGACTTCAATACTTTGAAACTTTACAAGATAACAACAAACCGGTTTTCAACATGCGGCAAGATAATACTTTTTTTTTTTACGTTCTTTGGCAAGACTGAAGCAAATAATGACTTTCTGAAAAACATTTGTTTCTCCGATGAGTCAACTTTTCATGTGTCAGGCAAACTGAATCGTCATAATGTTCGTATCTGGGGATCAGAACCTCTTTATGTTACACGTGAAATGTAAAAAGACAGTCCCAAAATCAATGTGTGGTGCGGACTTATGTATGATTGCACCATTGGTCCATTCTTTTTCATCGAGTCTTCTGTCACAAGTGGTGTTTACTTGGACATGTTGCAAGAGTTTGCTGTGCCATAACTGGGCCATCTGCAACCTGACGTCATTTTCCAGCAGGATGGGGCACCACCCCACTGGTCCATCACTGTCCGTCAATTTCTGAGTGAAACGTTTCCGAACAGGTGGATTGGACGAGATGGTCCTACGCGATGGCCGCCACAATCACCTGACATTACCCCACTTGATTTCTTCCTATGGGGTTTTGTAAATTATCAGGTATACACAACTAAGGTAACTGATCTGCAGGACTTGAAGACACTTATTTGTAATGCATTTCAACGTGTAACTATGGAGATGCTGGATCATAAATGGAGAGAACTTGAATACCGACTGGACATTATCCCTGCCACTAGGGGTGCACACATTGACATGTTTTAATAAAGTAAAAAAAACTTTATGAGTTACCTTGTCGCATGTTAAAAACAATTTGATGTTATCGTGTATAGTTTTAAAGTTATTAAAGTTTAAAGTGGTTAAGATAATTTATGGACATCCTGTAGTACGTGGTGATGAAAGAGTCAGTGCCCAGTATATATTTCATGGTCGCTAGCGTATAACGCGTTTCATTTGAAATGTACGTGGCAACAACCCAGATACCAAAATTAGCATTTTCGGTATTAAAAACTGATTTAAGTAATACATGCAAACTACTCTGTATTCTGCGACGTTTCTTTTGATGGTTGCTCGTTCGCGACCCGCGTTTGGTTATGATAAGAGGTGTCGATGCTCTGTCTCTTACGTGATTAATGTTGGATGATTGGGTTCGTATTTAGTAATGTTGTAGTATGCCCGGCTAGCTTTAATTGAAATAAAATAACAAAGAAGTTTCTTTTTTAAATCGGCCTAAAGGACTCACGCACTGCGGGTTGCGTCACGAGAGGTAGATACTTAAAGTTTCTTTCGACGAAAATAATAGGCGCTTCCTCCGGCGGCTTTTGATCGGTCACGACGTTAATTATGTTGCAGGTACCGGCCGCGATCACCCGAAAAGTCCACCCACCGGTGACCCCG
>PNEQ01033602.1:0-13522 GCA_003012365.1 Medauroidea extradentata | reverse complement strand
CTTTAATCTTTTTTACGCATTATCTAAAAATAAAAACTTAATTAACAGATGTATATTCAATTTTAATGATATTTGTAAATTTTATCCTTTTAAGGAAAGAAAAATTGTATTCTGGGACTTTAAATAAGGTTGTTTAAGTGTCTCATTTCTGTTTGTCTCTTTTTTAAATGTTTTGCTGCATTTTGTCCTGTCAGTGTGTTGTAAGTGTCTAGTCCTTTGTTTTGTATGTCTGTATTCTTTGTATGTCCTTTGTTATTTGTTTATCCTGTGTTTCTGTATTTGTATCTGTTATTTGTTTAGTGTCATCCTGTTATTGGTCGCAAGACTGTTGGATGGCACTTTAAACATAATAAATAAATAAACATAATAAATAAATAAATTATCATTATTATTATACCTGTCGTGTGGTAGCTTGATATTTTCTGGAAGCCCTGCTTCTAGCTTGGATATGTTTTCACACCAACTATGTATCCTTCCGCCAAACATCAACAGTAACATAGCCAGACTGACGGCTGCACTGCAAGCCGACGTACATTTGTTCATCCGCCGCCACTAAATACGTCACTTCTAAAATATTGTAATATATGCTTAATGTAAGTATACATCATTTCATTTCCTGAAATTGAACACATTATGTACATATTTCATTAAACGATTTTCAATATTTTAGCCGCTGTTCATAATATACAGAAGAATTATATATACATCAATACCAAACCAACCATCCTCCAACTATCGTATTGCAGACGTGTTATAACTCACTTTTAAAGTAATTATTACGAACAATTTTCATACTCGCGGACGCGTGGCAATAAAAAATACATGTATTTATTTATCTCGCCGTAATGCTTTTTCATTTGCTTACGTAGTTCTATGGTAATAATGTCCGTAATAATTTTTCAACCATATTTATTATTCGTAGTATGTCCCAAGTAAATTTCTTTATTCAGGACTACCATACATGTAAAACATTATGTAACGTCCCAAAATCACCCACGTGTCCAAAGTCACGCCCGCTTACGGTACGAGCACTTTTTAAGGTTCTCCCGAAAGGCATTGAACTCTAATACAAAAACTTTGTTGCGGTCACAGACATCGGCGTTTCTGAGAAGTTATAGGTGTGAATTGTGTTTAATAGTCACATGGAAAGTTTTATGTTAATAAGCGTAGTGAAAATTTAATTTGAAAAGTTCTCCCTTTATCCAAGTGGTTTGGAGCCTATCTTATGTGGTTTTAGAGTGTTTGAATTTATGGTAGCATTATTCGACCATTACTTGACAGCGCTGCGTGCGACGAAGTTTGGAATTGGAAACTTAGGGGTATTTCGATGTTTCTTGTATTATCTCCTTAAGTTGGCCGCCTGGGTTAAGGGGGCGGTTCATCTCAGTTTTCAACGTTTTTTATTATTTTTATGTTTGTACCATATTTTTTTTTTTCTTATTTTAGACGTACATTGTGACTAAATCTTCCTCGTACGAAATTTTTGTATCTCTTATAGTTTTTGCGAAATGAGTCGTAAACATAAAAATTTGCACTGTACGGTTTTATGCACGCCACTAAAACCAACTGACATACCAAACCGAAAAAATTCACAGTGTATAACAATGTTGTAGGGTGTGAGTTGACACATATAGAAACAAAAAATATATAGTTTTGTATTTTTAAAAAAATTGTTGACATCTTTAATTTTCATTTCAAAACTCTGCATTTTTAATAAATACAAAAAATTTTTTATTCTTTGATTTATAAATGTCAAATCATAGCGTACAACATTGTTATTCACTGTGATTTTTTTTAAATTTAATTTGGTATGTCAATTGGTTTTAGTGGCGTGCATAAAACCGTAAGTGCAAATTTTGATGCATACGACTCATTACGTAAAAACTATAAGAGACACAAAAATTTTCTAAGATGAAGATTTAATCACAATTTATGTCTAATATAAAAAAAATATCTGGTACAAATATAAAAATATAAAAAAAGACGTTTAAAATTGAGGTTACCGCGCCCTTAAGGTATTTTGCGGGTTCGATGCCTAGGAGTGAGGAAGCGGTAAGGAAGAGACAAGACGCGTATCACACCTCACCCTGACCTCTATGAGGAAGTCACTGAACTAACGTGCTGTCTTCTCGCCGATAACTCACCTCTATGAGAAATTCATAATTTTATAACGTGCACTGTACACGCCCCTGCCTTGAAAATATTCTAAGCCAAAATTTCATACCTAAAAGGGAAGGGAGGGGAAACCGCTTTCGCCATTTCCGGCATCGTGAAAATAAATGTTAGATAAATATTAACGACATGTAATTGATATGTACATACGTGTAACGTTCTTTGAATGGTATTCCGAAGCAGGCATTATTTTAGCACGCTGCACAGTTTTCTAACAATCTAGTTAACGGCCAAAACTCTGCACGCCGCTCAGCACTATATACAGGCGGCTACCTCGCCTGGTGCATTGACGGCGTTGCAGCGTGTCAAGCGTATTCTCTTTACGCGAAACCGCTTAACTTATTCATGTCATGTTTATCTACGAAAAGAATACACACTTGAAACTGTGCTTCTATGTTTTCAAAAAATTCATCACGCTTGTAATAACATGATTTTCGGGCCTCTCAAAATGGCTTTAAAATAACGGTTTTTTTAAGACTGTTGTAACTCCGATAATATTACCTGAATTCGTCAAGTGCAAAGCGAGAGGGATGCGTTGGTCTTTGCTTCATACTATTCAAAAATAAAATGTCACCCGTACGAGTGAGTGAATGAGAGATTTTGGTCAGCGCTTAACATCGAGGTCTTCAGCGCTGGTGAGGGGTGACATGAGGTAAGCACGGAGCGGCGCCGGAAGATACCCGAAAAAAACCGCCGACGAACTATGTCGTCTCCTCCTGCAATACACTTTCTATTTCTAGGTAAAAGTATGCGTTTAAAAAAAACTACAATACTTAATTTTTCATTATCAATGTTTCATGGATAGGTGTTTGTTTTCAGGCCAAAAGTAGGAGGGGATTTAGTGAGCTACTCCATCTCAGTAAATTTCAACCCTAGGTGCCTAAAAAAGATCTCGTGATCGTTTAGGTATCGTCATGGACACCAGAGCAACTTGGGGCATTTCTCCAGGAATTTTTATTTCGTATGTTGCATCCCTGAACGAAGAAATCATATTATTTAAATTGGACATTTTATGTAACTGTTACTTGTGTTTCTTCTTACTATTATGGCTTCCGTGTGTGAAATAAATATTCCAAAGAAAATGTCTGCAAGTTTTCCTGTTGTCCCGTGTAACCGCTGTTGGCAGAACCTAGGTGTGGTGATTTTGGTACGACTTTAATGAGGCTGCCTGCATGGACGTATTTTGCTCTTACGAGTTCAAGAATTTATGAGAGCTACTGGCGAAGAAGTACACGTATCACTCGTTACACCTAACTTCTAGGCGCAAGTCAATGGACTGGCGTACAGTCATCTCAACCGATATCATCTTATGTCGTTCTGTTTGAGCCGAAGATGTATTTTCCCCGTTTATACCACGTTTAATATTCTCAACCAAACTTAAGCGTTGAGCGGAACACGACCTGAAGTGCCGCAGGAACCGCACACACTCTACCTTTTACTGGGCGGGGTCTTGGGCGCCTCGGAGGCCTCCGGAAGTTCCGGGACGCCGGCCGAGGTGGGCGTGCCGGCGGCGGCGCTGGCTGCGGCGATCCTGGCGGCCACCGAGTCCAGCCACTCGCCCACCCTGACCTCCAGGTCGCCCCTTCCATCGCCGACAAGTAACTGGAAGGTCGTCCACACTCCGCCGACGGGCATGTTCCGCCACCCCGGGGGTTCTCCTGCAGGCGAGCTTGTTCCAGAGGTGAGGCTCTTCACCGACGACGTGGCTCCACGTCGTCTTCAGTAGGACACCCCCTCATCGCCGCCGGCGCCGGTCGCCCCCCTCTCCACGCGGAAGACGCGACTCCCGTCACGGCCAGGTGGAAACGAAATGCAGCCACTTGTGGGAGGTCCCACGCTGCAAGTCCATCGAACGCCTTGGCTCCGACCGAAGGTTTGGAGAAGTTCTCACCCCCTTCCCACCCACCAAACAACTCACGACCACCCCTTCCTCCCCACGGCGAGTCTTTCCCGCCACCCTCCTCCGCTCACTCGATAGCACGTGACGTCACTTCCCCTGACACCCTCGCGCGTGCCGCTGTTCAGGCCTCGGTTTCCGTGAACCCCGGCACCATTACCGCCAGCTGTCATGGGGCGACCTCTCGTGCCGACGGCAGTGCCAGGTGTCGCGCGGGTCGTGGGCGGTTGTTCCCCGGCCAATAGCAGCCGCCGAAGTAACAGGTACTGCGACCTTGGGGGGAACACCCACCCTTCGGCTCGGCTCGTATTTCACGGGAAAACGTGCGGTGGAAGGTGCTGTTGTTGGTCTGTTATTTATTATTCATGTATACGTACTTCAGGTCTAATATCATGACACGTCGACAGCTTTTTAAAAGTAAATACATACACACATCATGCAAACCCACACATGTGTGTTTAAGAAACAGAGAGAGCTTGTGTGTTTACTGTGTGTGTATATCATACATACATACACATACATACATACATACATACATACATACATACACATACATACATACATACACACATACATGCATACATGCATACATACATGCATACATACATGAATACATACATACACACATACATACACACATACATACATACACACATACATACATGCATACATATATACATGCATACATACATACACATACATACATGCATACATATATACATGCGTACATACATACACACATATAGGCCTATACATGCATACATACATACATGCATACATACATACATACATGCATACATACATACACGCATATACATGCATACATATATACACACATACATACACACACATACATACATGCATACCTATATACATGCATACATACATACATACACACATACATACATGCATACATATATACATGCATACATACATACTTACATACACACACAGGCTGTTCGAAACGTGAACGTACCCGAAATATTTCTTAGAGATGTTAATCCTCATGAAAAATGGTAATAATAATAATTATAGATATTGCAATTTATTGTGTAGCTTAAAGTGATTTCTCGAAACGGCGTTGAATAAAATTATTACTTTTTTAACGTTGCTTTGTAGTATCGAGATCTAAACCATATGGGATAAAAAATAGTGCTACAACCTTCCGCCCATGTACGAAGAAGATAGTGACGACCACTCATTAATTGCTTGCAACATCTTCGCGTCGTGTGAAACGTCTATTTGTTTTGCTCGTCGTATTGAACGATGTAGGTGATCTTGCAAGCGGCCACAGGGCCGAGCTAACAGGGGGTAAGAGGGAGCCCCCCTTTTTTAAAATTAAATGTTAGGGGTAAATTATTTGTCTCTGCCCCCTTTTCTCCTTCTTTTCTCACATTTACATTCCAGAACGACTTTGTTATATTCGTACGGGAAAATGTAGACGATCGCACCCAAAGTGTCAAATTACATTGAAAGAATGTAGCAGTTTTTTTTTAAATCCGTTATTCCCCCCTTCCCCAATTATTTCACACAGACACAGAAAATAGTTGTCAAGTCCTTACGGCCAGCACCAACAGATTCCTTTTAAAACATTCATACAGTGGTAAACGTGTCGAATAAAAAACACAAGAGCAACGAATCAAGATAATATGAAACTAAAATCGGATTCTCTAATTCGTAATCTGAAAACAGGCCTAAACACGTCAATGTAAACCTTTGTAGCGTTTATATGTTTAAATATATATCCTCGCTTCAGTCAGCACACGTCAACTAATGCGTTCTTTATACATTACAAAGCAAGCGTTGTGTAATCTACAGTTCTCGTTCCCCTTGCAAGGCGACCAACGTTAAAAAAAATATACAGAGTTATTCTTCTTCTTCAATTTCGTGTTCTCTGTGAGTTAATGAGACATATGACTCGTGCATGACGCAAACTGAACGATTCAAACGTTGCTAGAAATTTTATGAGATAGTAGAAAATGTTGTAACTTCTATCACATGGTTTAGCTGTTGCATTTTAGTTAAACCATTGCACGTAGTGTTTTATGTACTCCAAACAGCGACATCCTACATCACTTCAAGATAGGAACTACGGTAGAATGGACTGTGTATAAGGGATGGAAAGCCACGCATAAAAGGCGCATTTACACCTGCCGGAATTGAACGGGTAACTTCCAGAATACGATCCATGCTAAAGTAGCCAGATATTATGTGTGGGAATCGTCGTAAAAGACAACTTAACGCCAAAAAAAATTAACTTTCTAATTATTCTGTATCATATTCATTTACAGATGTTTTGTGACCAGAATTAAGTGATCGTAATTTATCGTTAGAGATGATGGTATATATCGCGAAAATGTTTCGTGCCACATTTTCCTTGAAAACTACGTAGTTAATTGAAAGACATATAATTAGCTGATGTACGTCTGACACAACGCAGCTGTCTGAAGACCAATCAAATATTACAGTAGCGTGATCCTTGTAGGCTCAGTCAAATAGGACAACAGCTCCACGTACAAGCAAAAGCCAGTATCTTCGGGTAAACTGAACGTACGTTGAAAACCAACAAATAGTCAAGTTTTCCCGCGATAAACCATCATCTCTATTTATCGTACCATTACATGCAGCAACAGTGAACCACAGAATAAATAAGTAGTAACAGAAGCGACAAGACGTGATTTTTATCGTACTCGTTTTCTCTTTGGATTTCCATGACGTCGGAGTTCGCGGAAGTTTGTTTACCTTGAAGTTTAATAGGCTTTATTTTATTATCTGTGAGGAAATTGATACGTAAGTAAAGTCACAATTACCATTTCTAAATGTGTAAATGATATGCTAACAAATTTCAGTACTTGTTGAAATATAAGCGTTTGTTTGAACCGATGTCTCAAATTCCGTATGGCTTTGTTTACATTCCTGTACGCCCCGAGAGCTGGTACAATAACAATGGTTAAAAAGTTCAATTTTGTCGCTTCTAATACAGTTAGTTATTATCTGATACAGCCTCGAATCGTCAAGTTTACCATTTTTAAATATAAAGTTAATATACAAACAAATTACAGTATCTCAAGCACACAAGTGGTTATATAAACCAATGTGTATAATACACGTGGTATTGTTTATATTCCTGTACGCCCCGAGAACTGGTACGATAACAACAATGAAAAAGCTTTCCTTGTCGCTTCTGTTAGCATTATTTATTCTGTGACTGAACGCACACAATTGTTAAAGAAAATTCGTGGGTGACCCATTTCCGATACTGTTTACTGCATAGAGAATCACTATTATGTGGCGTGAACATTCTATTTTTATTTTTATTTCGTTAAGACATCGCGCAAATGTGCTAGTAGAACAAAATTCTAAAGTTATAAACTTTTACACTAGAAAGGTGCAATCTTTTGTAGTATTTATTAAAAACAAATACACTATATAAATACCGGACAGCTTGAGCGATTTGGCGAGAATTCTGATTGTATTATCTCGCCAAACCACCAGAATACAGCACGTTATGTTTAATTGATTTCAGATATACGCTGCCAACATAAATATCCTGAAAAAAATTCTCTATGGAGAACATATTTTCGTTGCACAGAGAAAATAAAAATAGCAGTACAATAAATTCGTAAAAATAAAATAAAACATGTTGAAATAATAAAGTACAATAATCATACAAAAATAATATCAAAATATGTGTTAGTTTCACACCGCTAGGTTATTTTTCACAAGCTTACTCTTAGTATTATTCTCTAGGGTATTTGTTAAAAATTGTATCTAATAGCAACAACTATTTATTAAAAATCATATCGAATTGCAACAGCGTACAAATAATGAATGTTTTCTTTGCTGTACAGTAGGAAGGACGTCAGCAGTTTTATTTTCTGGTTACCCATGAAATGTGCTGACATAACCTGTGATATGTGCCAGTGAAATTTTGGAGAAAGAATTTCGCAACGATTTATTTTACTGCTGTATGTGCACGTCTGCAGTTTTGTTTCATGGCCAGTGATTGGATGTTTTTTAACTCTCCCGCCTTGATGCCCGATATCTGCAAATCACAAACGTGTAGTGATACAGTACTCTTGTATTGATTGGCACATTCAAATGAGCGACACCTTGCAATTATTTTATCTTCCAATTATCGTGAGGCCGTGCTGATGATGTGCACGTAAGGCATTGAAACAAATTGTTGGGAACTTCTTTTCGCCAAACATCACTCACTGACTCTTATGAGTTGTGTGTACTGGTTGAAATGCCCATGTTTGACGCGCGGAACAGCTGAGTGATAAGAGCCATAGTACCACTCTCGACGATAGACACATGGTCTCTATTCGCAGCTAAACTGGCGTACAATATTTTCGTAGAACTCTTTTTCCTGTGGGACTTTAAGCGGTGACCCTAAAATTATATTTTTGCATAGTATGAAGTAAAGACCAAATGCACGCATCTCACTTTGCGATTCACGGATTCACGTCGTATTTTCAGAGTTACAGCAGTCTAAAAATAACCGTTTTTAGCCACTTTCAGAGGCCCAAAAATCATGTTACTAACAAGCATACTGGATTTTCAAAACGTAGCATACGTAGTTTCAAGTGGGTGTTCTTTCCATAGATAACAACAATAAGAATAAGTTCGGCAGTTTCGCGTAAAAAAGTATTCGCGTGACACGCCACAACACCGCCCAACGGCCAAGTACACAGTCCTCTTAACTGTAATAGCTCCAACAGGCGCCGAGGTTCAAATTGGTTCTCGGAGACCGATCGTGACGTCGAATTAGACTGCACAAGTGCCTTCCAATGAGAGAGGTTTTCTAGGACGCCTTGGGAGACAAGCCATCTGGAGTTTTACCTCAGTGCCGAACTAGTCCCGCTGTAGAAATAGCGCAAATCAAAGAGTTCGGCACGCCAACTAGAATAGAGGGACGTTTCTTTTCATTTTGTCTGATGACACAAAGGAACTTTTTGAGTCACGATAGTCCGTCCTCGAACGTTGGATTAACCCTTGAAGCACGTGTCGTGTTATGAGCCAGACTAAGGCAATATTTCCGTCCATACTTTTTATTTTCTCGTCTAAAAATTATCAATAAAATTACTAAACGATAACGGTTTCCAAAACACAGTGCCTTAAAAGTATAGATGTGTTGATATCGACAGCAAACATTGCAGCTACTGTAACAAACTTAGTCAAGTATATATTATTTTATATTTGTCTCTCATTTCCCGTTCATCCCCCGTGACTTTCTCTCAGGGGGAATGTTTCTTTGCTTGCCTGTTTTGTCCCCTATTTTGTTTTGTATTTTTATTGACTTCCACCGGTGTCACCATTTTGGAGGGGATTGTGCTGGCTTTCTGTAAACATTTTCTTTGGTGTTCTGTCTATAATTGTGATGGGTCAAAAAATTTGTATCTCTTATCACGCAAACAACAAATTAAAATTGTTTACAGAAATGTATTACAAGTGATAAGTAATCAGTGGCATATTCAATGTCGCCAATTATACGCCATTAATAACGCTGTTACTTAATTTTAAATGTAGTTTTATCATACAAAGGGACAGATATTTTTATACCTACTTATTCCATCAGTAGCTTAAAATGTTCAACTTTTGAGGAACTATTTGTGCTCGCTACCAGTGCAAGCCGCCTATCTGGCTTGTAGTCAAACAAACACTCGTAACGTTCCACGGTTACAACTATGGTGCGTTATTTTTTCTCAACGTCGGAGTAGAGTTTATATGAGTACGACTAGAATAAATGCAACGTAAATATTATTAATTGTCCTTCGGTAATAAACGCAAGGTTCCCTAATATCTCGGTGACTGCCCGTATTCAAAACATTCCTATGGTGGTTTGAATTTTTGCATTTTATCAATCAATTGAGACTTCTTTCTCGGTAACCTCCAAAGATCGTGAACAAACGCAGCGCCGCGGAGATTATTGTACATTTCCAGACAGTCTCCGTAGTAGTTTTTACCAGTTTCAAATGTCCGCGTTTGAGGCGTAGGGAAAGCGGAGCGATAAGAGCCAGTATACCCCGCTCGACGAGAAGAATATCGCCTCTATTCACAGCGCGCCAAACTGTCGTGCAAGGTTTCCCTTGTAGTCTTCTTCCTATGGCATGGTGATCCTACAATTTTATTTTTAATAGTACGGAGTAAAGGCCAACGCATGTCTCTCGTTTTGCACTTCACGAAATCAGGGGATATTTTCGGAGTTACGGCATTCTAAAAGAAGGCCGTGATTAGCCATTTTGAGAGGCCCAAAATCATGTTTCTAGCAAGCGTGACGAATTTTTTTAAAATTATAGAAGCGTAGTTTCAAGTGTGTGTTCTTTTCATACATAAATTAAATATGAATAAGTTATGTTAAGCTATTTCACGTAAAAAAAAGAATACGCGAATCACGCTGTAACACCGCCCATGTGCCAGGCGAGAACTTATCTTAACTGATGAACTCACAACTTCGGGTTGTGTAAAAAAATATTCCGTTGCTACAGTTCATGCACAGTGATTGGGTACCACGTGACCTAGCGTCTTAACTTCCTCGGCGTTCACCACGCGAGTCCCTCAAACGTCCACAAAAATAAGGTCTTCTCCCCGAAAATGCGCTTCCAAAAGTCGTATAAAGCAGGTGCTAGATGCCGCGTTAGAGGTTTGGAAACAGAGGAGCGATGAAGTCTAGAATGGCTCGTGCATCAACGACCTGTCGTCTTTATGAGCGGGAAGCGAAAACTGCGTGCGGTGTTTCGGTTCTTGGCTGTTTCCTATGTGTGGTTCTATTATTTTACGTACGGAAAATGTATAGTAAAGTCCAGCGCTTGCTTATTTAATTTTCGCTTTACGATTTCGGTTAGTAATTTTTCCGTGACAGTAGTCTGAAAAAAAATTTTTAGCCATTTGAGATGTCTCGTAACCATGTTTCTAAGCATGATACCTAGAGATGATGGTTTATCGCGGGAAAACTTGACTGTTTGCTGGGTTTCAGCGCACGTTCATCTTACCAGAAGATTACTGGCTGTAGCTTGTACGTGGAGCTGTTGTCCTATTTGACTGAGCCAATAAGAATCCCACTGTTGTAATATTTGATGCATGTTACTGGTCCTCTCTAATGATATCTAGAAAACAGAAATAGAAAAGTATAGTTTAAATTGAGTTTTCTTTTCGTAGATAAAGATATCGAACGCAAGTTTAGTAGAATTTCTTCAGAGAACCTCCCTGCTGCAGTTACTTCAGAACCGTCGATTACTTTGTACGCAAATGTTCACATATTCACATGTGCAGTTTGTCACGTTAATTGGTATTAACCGATTCCCAATTTGATTATTACTAATAAATATTTTAATTAAGGCACATCGGTGGCCTTCTATTAGCTCCGCCCTCTACCCTGCAGCTTTCTTTTACCCCCCTCCATGCTTCCCCCTGCTGGATCCCTCCTGGGGGGTTATGCTCGAGTTTTCAGTCGTATGCGATTTGGAAGCCGAGAGGTTTTTTTCCAGGCCTTCGAGAAATTATTTTTCTCTTTTAACCTAAAAAGCTGAAACCATGAACAAAAAACAATCTCCAAGTCATTAAAACGAGCGCTCGGCTTCCAACTCGCATGCGACTGAAAACTCGAGCATAACACCCCCCCCCCCCCAACCCTGGGGTTCTACTGTAAAACATCACTGTCACCACAGTCCAACGGCAAAACCGTTAATTCCAACTATAATTTTAAAATTAACATATCTTACGCTAACGTCGACTAAACTAGGCCTACATCTAGCAATTACATATTTTAATTGGGGCCTGACCCAAACCATGCTAACTGCAAACTGTAAGAAATATCAATAAAAGTTCATATATTTTTAGTGTGAATTTATATACATCTTGAATTACCTTTCTTTCCTAATTCTTAGAGTCTGGAGTTAGCATGTTTTGGAATTCAGGTTCCCTATTCTTAATTTATGAATACTTGAATTATATTTCTATAACAATTTTAAGCATGTTACACTTGGTTCACTCACCAATTGTTAAATATTTTTTAAACAAGTTTAATATAGTTTTATGATTAACTTGGCCAAGTTAATCTCACAAACTTTAGTGTATACTTCCGATTTTAACGAATTTAGATTTTAGGATACTGCATTATGAAAGCCATCATTGTTTTGCTTCATTTGACTACCGCGATATGATGCTTTTCTGAATCTCTTCCAGATAAACATAAAAAAAGCCGGAAATATTGCCTTACGCTAATGTAATACGTCTGCCATAGTTTATCGTTCTCCTATCGTATAGTAGAGATATGAAAAAAAAATTACATTCATACATCTCACTAGATTGTTAGACATCTTTCTGGAGCTAAAATTATTTATTATTTAAGGTGGTCCACTTTCTATACTCAACGGTCGTTACACCACTTATTTCACGCTCACCTATTCTTGCTTTCGAGGATTAGTGAATGCGCTGCAAGAAAACTGAATTAGACTACATGCAGTTAACAGTAAAGTGAGCACATTCTAAAGTCCTCACAGCAGAGAAAATTATCAGCAAGACATTTTTTGCTGCTCTGATCTCCTGTTCAGAATGTTTCACTAAGCATGCCAAAATTAAGCAAGAAATATTGTTCGTTTCGTGTTTTTATACAGGATACACGTCATTGGCGTATCGTGGTGTGTTCCAAGGCGTGTAATACAAGCTCACTTTGCTCACGTGCTCACTTTGAGCACGTGATTTCAATGTGTCTACCTGTCGTATGACAATAACTAGAGGTACGTAAATTTCGCAGATACATTCCAGGTCAGGTTTAACGTCAATTACGTATACTTCGTTGTCATATCTGTGACTTTCTGGCGGCTGTTACGAAACGCGTTCGACTACTGCAAGCCAGTAGTAAATAAGTAAATAATGCGAAGTGCTATCGCTTGCTACCTGCTTGTACTGTTATAAGCCAATAGATAATCGATTGTGGCCAGTGGGTGTATAGGACTGACAAGTCTAGGCTGCTGCCAGATGAATCCGCGAAATTGACGTACCTCTAACAATAACCATGTGTTGTGTAGATCGAGGTATATTATTGGAGTGTATATGCCTTGCCTCTTGTATGCTACTGGAAGAAGAGTGTACCTGCTCCTACACGTCTAATGGGTCCACAGAAAACTCAGTGTTGTATAGTCACTGCTTAGCACCGCATGCCTCGGAACACGACCACGATACGTCACTAGAACACGTGGTTTACGGAACCAGCGTAAGGAGTACGTAAACAAGTAGGCTGAGAATCAGGCTACCTTAAGGTTGTTCAAGTGGGGAAAAAACATAATTTTATATTTGTATGAAATAGTGTTAGTTTTGTACACATTACTTGAGAGTACATATACCTCTAACGGAAAAAAATTAGCTCATCTAGTTTTCCCGTAATGGCACTTCAAAGTCAAAATTTGCGTATTTTTACTTCATACAAAACTTGGAAACCAGTTAACATAA
>PNEQ01033601.1:0-13523 GCA_003012365.1 Medauroidea extradentata | reverse complement strand
AGTATAGTTTACAACCTCAGATGTTGTATTAATTTTAACATAATTTCTCATAGCATACTCAAACTTGAAAAACAAATTTATGCCTAGCTCGGAGTTTCATTGACCATAGAATGAGCGTTTTAAAATGCATTACAAAAATTAACATAGATTAAACACATTAGAATTCTCAATCTGTCATATAGGAATTCTATATTACAAAGTGTGTTTTACCTCGTTGAACTTTGCCGGTAATTTCAGTCAAGTTTTAAATAGATTGAACTTTAACAATGACTGATATGATAAGACAGTTAAACACTAACCACAGATATTAATGATTATCATCACGACCCAGTAATGTTTATTTTCACGATGTATACTAACTTGATTTGAGATGTGAATGTCAACAATGTGAGCTAGTATTAGTAATTTGATTGAGCATTATCAAAGACATAAATTTTAGTGCAGGTTAGAAACAATTATCATACCTGGCCTATAAATTTTGTCCTAGGGAATTATTACATATTGAATGTAGACGAATGACGTATTATTACCTTGTGCTAACGAGTGAATGGTGACTGCACATGTCCCGCTATAAACTTACCATAGCGATTATCCTCATTCGTATTACGGTACGAACGAACGACGATCTTTGAAGATGTCCTGACATGGTAAAGAGTTAACCGCCCGAGTTTACCATGTATTTCTACGAGAACAAGCGGCAAGCTACGAGACGTTACATTTGTCGGTTAAAATAGCACGAAACTGGCCGTTATTCACTGTAAACAATGGACACCTGCGACGTAGATGACGTCACAAGCACATTGGAACAGGGTTACCAATCTATCAGAGTACTGTGGTACTGTCGTACCAGATTTTGTTGTGAAACTGTTATTTATGTGTTAGAATTTACTGTTCAACGTAATTGAATATTGAGTTTTCAGACTACGAACATTATTGAACAGAGATTGTTTATTGTATGTTATGTTTTCAATGTTTGTTCTTATTTTTCAGTGAAATATTAATGTTTAGTGGCTAGAGATTTTTCAATCACTGATATTGATATATTGGTAAGACTGTGATTTATTGATCGACGAGAACCACGTATCTGAGTTTGTTTGTTTTATTTATATATGTTAAGAACTTTATCAACAATTTTTCGTGTTTTGTAATTTATTGAACTGCAAAGGAATGATACTATTTCCCAGGTGTTTTAGTTAAACAACCTAGTTCAATAGCAGGTGGGGCAGATCTGTAATGGTATTACAGACATTTTTTGGCTTATATATTGAACTAATTGTGTTTTTCTTATATTTATGTGGTTTTTATGTTTCCAATGTTATTTTGAACTTTAATTGGTTTTAATTTGTAATACTGCCCCATTTAATATTTATATTAACCTAAATTGTGTATTTGAATATTTAAATATTTTATTTATTTTATTGAGAATACCCTAGTTAACACATTTAACCTAGTTAAAATAATATATAAGTAATTTCAGTTGTTTATGTACTGTTTAGTATTAATGTTACTCCTATTTCTACGTACAGAAGTCTTGAACCTCCTAGGCAACAATGATTTAAGCTAGACCTTGAAACTATTGTATTTTAGCAATAGTTCCTTCTTCTCTATCTCCACTTCGAACCAGCAAGATGTCTCGGCAGATAAGACCGCAAGCACTTATCTTTATCTGCCGCCATCCTAATTTAGGAAGCTCCAGGGAGACAGCTTAGGGTAGGAAATCAACCTACTATAAGTTTGCCATTTAAGAAGAGGCACGAATTTTGATAACATTTCTTGAATTGTGAGCTTTGTGGCGAGCTTCAACTCGGCGACAGCGAGACTGTAAGATCAACATATTTGTTCTTAATTATTTGACTCTATTTTACCAGAATTATGTACTACTTGGAATTTTATTAGTAGGAACTGTGTCGGCAGAACTTATATTTAATTTGTGTCAAGAGAATGGTCCTTCTAAATTACGTATCATATTTACGTATTGTGTTAAAGACTTTTTAGAGATTATTTTAATTCAGAATATATATATTCCCAAGGCTAGAGGTATGAGTAGGAGTTCTTTTGTATTCTACGACTGTTAAGCCGAGGTTTGTTTCCAACTCAATATGTTTTCTTTGAACCCTGATATTTTCACTAAAATTAAACTACATATCCTGCTTTCATCTACATCATGTTACTAATCAGAAAACCGCCCACAGAATATGCCAATAAGTTATGTTTCTGTGCAGTGAAAGGGTAACCTCTAGATATAGTTGTGTAGGGAATAACATAAGTAATTTTCAACTATCTTTTTCAGCTTTTACATCAACATTATTCTTTTCTGTACTAGTTACCACTTACCTGTACGACATAGTTTGTACCATCAACACTACAATTCTCTCTACAGTAGGCCTACAGAACATGTACACATTTATTATTATTATAATAAGATTTCATTATTATCAGAATTTGCAGCAGCTTGCTTTAATCAATTCGCAAATGTGTAAGTTTAAAATATTACAATCAACAATGTGGTTACTGTGATTGTTTTACCTAACATCACGATAAACCATTTTAATGACACCTTTATTATTTTTAAATTGTTGGTTGAAAATCTTTTCCCCTCAATATCCTTATTGTTATTATTATTAATTTTATTTTTATTTATAAATTCTGTAAAAACATTTAGTTTTTGTATGTTATTAATGAACCTTGCTGCCTGTTCGCACATACATGTGTGCAATGCTGTTTTCCGTCACTATAAATGTTAATAATTTCTTTTAAATATTATTTAAGTTATTTTGTAGGTCCTAATAACGATAAACTACCGCTATGCAATTTCTATAATTTTATTCTACTTTCCTGAGAGCAAACGTACGATCTCGTTGTTCTATGTCCCCAAATGTTTGATAATGTCATGTTTTTGCCCGTATTGATAATATTTATGTAATACTTATTTCACATTCGCGTAGATAAGTGTGATTCCTATATGGAAATAGGTATAGTTTTTTATTTTAACTACGAGAGTACACATTTTGTAAATATTTGAGAAATTAACAGTTACATATATTAAAATACTAAGTTATGTATAGTTACTAAGTTATAGCGTACGGAAAATTACTGAAAGTAAATGTTCTCTAGATAGTCACATAATTACGTATTTTAACAATTGTATAGTGAAGTTTGGTATTGTATGAAGTTTAAAAATTGCCGGAGCTAAGGAGAAAGCATGACTCAGGAGAAGGCATGGCTTAGGAATGCAGGGTTTGGAGAGGTGAGGGGGAAGCTACTTGCGGTCAGCAAGTTCATCCTTTATCCAGTGAAACTCTTACTGTCAATACCGAATATATCGATTGTTAAAATTTTTGTTTCGATGCACACACTGTCATGTTAAAGAATATACCATTTTACTGCAGTATATTAGAAACCAGCGGAACTGTCATGAACCTTTGGCACACGCGCATAAACCTATATAAATAATTTAACACGATTAAAATGTATTTTTTTAAAATTATCTCGGTTATTTTTCGTTTCGCGTCAAATTAGCCGTATCTTCTTATGGTCAATTGTTTCCAGCGTTGGCACTTTCTTTGCGAACTGAGGCATGGGTTGTCATACCGTCCAAGAAGTAACTTCCATGCTATTAATATCGATACGCAGCAAGATTGCCTCATAGCAAACTTACCGCCATGATGATACAAAACAAACTGCCGGAACCAGGGCTGCCACACTCGTAGGCAGTCACATCAGGGTTGCCAACTTCGTTCTTGAGGGGGCCACTTTCGCCAGTAGCGCGGGAGATTCAAATTGTTCTGATCAATAAATCCAGTCACTCACAACACTACTTCGTATGTACACTATCTACATGTATACACACGCATAAACATCTCGGCCACCTTGCATTGCTGCATTTCTACATTCTGTGGGAAGTAGGTACAGTTTCACTGCTGGGCGCTTGAATATTCCACTGTCAGTGCGCACTGTAGCCACCCTGGCCACACCATCACTCCCTGGGTGAAGAGCTGTAATGAGCCCCAACTGCCATTGAAGAGGTGAAAGTCTGTTTTCCTTCACCAAGACCATTTGGTTTGTGCTTAGGTCTCCAGAATCATTGCTCCACTTCTGATGTTGTTGCAAAGTATGCAGGTAGTACTTGTGCCAACGATGCTAGAAGTCTTGGTGTAGACGGGATATCAGCTGCCATCGCTGTAACCGATTTAACTTGACCTCAACTAAGTTTGGTTCTTGCAGAGAGACCAATGACTCACCAGTCAGGAAATGGCACGGGGTGAGTGCATTGAGATCATGGGGATCAAAACTAAATGCACAAAGTGACTGAGAATTCAAAATGGCCTCTACTTGTACAAGTATATTGTACAGTTCTTCATACGTGAGAATCAGCCCACCGATGACACGTCTCAGGTGAGACTTGAAAGACTTAACGCCAGCCTCCCACAATCCTCCGAAATAAGGAGCTGCAGGAGGGTTGAAGTGCCATGTGACACCGAGAGGGATCAGAGAATTCGCCACAGCTGTTTGGTGAGATGATGAGGAAAGAAGATGTATTAAGTCACGCAGTTGATTGTAGGCCCCCACGAAGTTGGTTCCACAGTCACTGTAGATATTAAGAGGACCGTCCTCGACGAACGATGAAGCGCTTATACGCAGCAATGAACATCTCAGTGGACAGGTCTGATGCCACTTCGACATGAACAGCCTTTGTGGCGAAACACACGAAGATGCACATGTATGCCTTCAATATTACAGCCTTGCGAACCCTAGCAGCCTAAACGTGGAAGGGGCCTGCATAATCAACTCCAGCTGTTGATAATGGCTTTATTTGCTGGATTCGCACAGCAGGGAGGTTACTCATCATGGGCACAGCCGGAGACGACCTGCCCTTGAAGCATTTGACACAACGATGGACACAACTGGTAATAGCACCTTTTTCTGTAAGGATCCAGAACTTCTCCCTAAGAATACTTTGAAGTGTTTGAATACCAGGATGGTGGTTGAGTTCATGGCAGTGACGTATGACCAGCTCTGTGAACGGATGTATTTTTGGAAGCAGAGCTGGGTGCTTGTGGTCAAAGGGTAAGTCCGAACGAAGAAGCCTTCCGCCCACCCTAATCAGCCCACACGAATCTGGTGGTGGAGGCGACTATTTCCTTTCAATGCAATCAGTTCATCTTTTAATGAAGAAGCTTGAACATGCAGAAGCCAAAACTGCATAGCTGCATCTAGCTCACTACATCTTATATTATCTTCTGTAACTCGAGTTGCAGATGGCACACTACAGTTACAAATGAAGCGAAATACATAGGATGTCACTCATAAAATCCTGGCCAAGTTGCTAAATCGTAAGAGTAGCATATCCAGACCACTTGATTATGTGAAGGTTCCCAGCACTGTTGTCCTTCTTTCTAGTAAGATAGTATCAGATGAGTAGCCACGATCAGAACTGTCAGTATGAATGCCACTCGCTGGCCATTGACGGGTGGTTCCTTTAACCATGCAGGACCAATCCACCACAAGTGAAGACTGATGATCTGAGATGGCATAAGACCACGGGACGCACAGTCAGTAGGATTGTGCTAGGAACGCACGAGCTCCACCATGGTGGTGGAGTGAGATCATGGATCTTGTTCACTTATTTGCAACAAAGGTGTGCAATTGGTGAGGGGAGGCGTTTATCCATGCAAGAACCACCTGTGAGTCAGTCCAAGCAATTACCGAGGTGAAGTGAAGAGCAGATTCATATGCCTCAATCACACATTTAAGCAGATGAGCCAGAAACAAGGCTCCACAAAGTTCTAGACGAGGAACTGATTGTACCTTGACCGGAGTCATATTGGACTTGGCATTCAACAAATGTATGGAGACTGTACTTTCTATGATGTTTTATACTGGGTATGTGATTGGTTGTAAAAGGTGTAAGAATTGGGTAGCCAGTGTAGCAGTGTGGAATGTCTAGGAAACATTTAGTATTCACTGATTGTACTCGGGTATTGCATATCTACACACTCTTACCACTCCTTTTGAAGAATCTAGTGATGCCCATGCCTGGAACTCTGGGTACATGTGCAGAACACTTATGCTAGCAAGAACCTTGGAATAAGAGTGACTTAAAGACCAAAACGAATCTAAACAACCATAAATAATTCATTCAGCTGCTAAAATCTGAAATCATTAATTTGTTTAAGATTCTAGGTTCATGGAAAATACTGAAATATAATTTATTTAGCTGACAAAATATAAGTAGAGTAAGGTAGTTATGAGCCTTAATTTTGTATCATCACATCTTTGACAAATTATAACTAGCTTGAAAAATACTTCACGAAAATTAAAAATATGTTGCAAAATGTTAATACTATATCAAGACAAATTAAAATCGATAATCGCTGGCAAATAACGCAATTAATTAAGCAAATAAAATTTCGTTACTAAGATCGTCCGTCTGGCTACTCAATGTTCTTACTTAGCTTCAAACACACATTAACTCTTTGCTAGATAAATATTAAAATTGTCCGCGGATATACTCTAACTCTCCCGAGAGGTAGGCAAAGAGCTGCTAGGAAGACTCAAGACTGATGAGTATATTTTACTAGCCATTCCAAAAGAAATCTAAAAATCTTGATATTATTGAAATTTCAAATGTCCGAGAATAACTAAAATATCAACTTAGCTGGTAGAAAATAGTTTGACACATTTGAAGTTGTACGAAAAGATCGGCGTCATACCAGTCCTCACTTACGCCCGTAAGTGGTGATGGCGTCATACTAGGGTCAGCAATTTCTTTCTTGATCACACATTGAAATTATAAGAGGTCTCATGGACTCTTCTAAATATGCCCACGGCCATCCTAGCCTTGACTTATGTTTTTGGACTTCAAAACTAACAAAAATTGTTAGGATTGCGCTAGCTTTAACGAAGCTAGCGATGTGCGGAGAAAATCACGTCATTCCGGCATCGAAGCTGACCAAAAACTTTTCTAATCTCGGACCACTTGCTTTAGGCTTAACACAGCCCTTCCAGCATACCTATTGAGGTTTTACTGGGGTTTGAGAGTATGAAAACCGAATCGCGAGAGGACTCAAAACACGAAAAAGAAAAAAAAAAGAAATACATAAATCAAAATAAAAGAAATTAAAAATAAAATTAAAATTTAGGATGTGAGTACCTAGCCTGAAGGGCGTTGGACCCATAAAATTTCATTTTTTTATATTTGTACCAAACACTGTTCAACTTTTGAACATAAGGTAACACATCATTTCCCAAAATAAAATAAAATTAGGCCCCGTATTTTTTGCATCATCACTCATCAAAGTCACAAAATGGCCATCGCGGTGTAGCCAAAATCAAAAAAAGTAATTAACTAATAAATTCAAAATTACAGTAACTGATAGTCAGTGTATCAATGCATTTTATGACATGTTTGACAAAAGCTAGTTTTGAAAATTTCAGTGGTAGCCAAAAGTCAAAATTATGCAAAAATTTACTCAATTTCATCAATTTTTTAAAATACAAAAACGTATCGCTTTGTGTTTATAAAAGTGTCCTGAAATAGCTAACATCATTAATAATTGATATGAATTATCTTGTTTCTGCAAGTTAATTATTTTTTAATATTTTGGCTACACCGCAACTGCCATTTTGCGACTTTGATAGGTGATTATGCAAAAACTACGAGGCCTAATTTTTTTTTATTTTGGGAAATGATGTGTCATCTGATGTGTAAAAGTTGGCCAGTGTTTGGCACAAATATAAAATTTTGAATTTTTACGGGTCCAACATCCTTAAATAAAAAAAAAGAATAAATAAAGTACCAATGTTAACTAGGTAGGAGTATTCGTTAACTAACTTAGTCTCTCCAAAGAGAATTTAAAGTTACATTAAATATCATGACAAATACAAGTAATCTCAAAGACAGTATAACCTGAAAAGAAAGTGTTAAAGAAAATAATTTGGTACATAAGTATCATAATTAGTTTACTTAAACTAATCTTTCTATAGGCAAACGCTATACCACTGGACTAAGTGTGCGAAGATAGACAGATTCAGTATAACCTATCTCCGAACTGTCAGCAAACCCATGCAACTCATAACTGCAACCAGCAGGATCCTTAACCAACCTAGTAATAGTACGAGGACAGCAGCGGAAGTTGGTTCGTCAACTGGATCCGTCGCTCTACTACAGCTAGAGGTGGTTCAGCATCCCAATCTACTCCCTTAAGCCAAAGAACCTGAATTAGATTCTTGGCGAATATTAGTAATGGAGTGAGCCATCCAAGAGCGTCAAAAATTCGTGCAACATGGGACAGAATAGTATGCTTTGTTGTATCATGGGGGCTGTAATGAACATTGTACGATTAAGTGTCGGAAACAGGGTTCCAGTGTAATCCCAATACATTCACTGTACAACTGTCACAATATAGGGCAAATGGTTGCGGGATTTCAACGTCATCTCTAGGAAGCCATTTTAGAAGCTCTTGCTTGTTGCTTATAAACTTTCGTAGCTTAAAACCCTCTTTAGCTAGAAGTGAAATGAGGTCCTTCTGGATAGCCAAGGCCTCGTCCACCGAATGGTATCCTGTTACCACATCATCGACATATACATCTGAAAGCAACACGTTCGAGGCAACCGGAAATAGTCCCACTCGTCTTCTGCCAGCTGTTGCAGAGTGCGAAGAGCTAGAAAGGATGCTGATGAAACATCATATGACACTGTCTTCAATCTATAGTCCTGCGCAGCATCGGTTTTTCTGAAACACCAGGCAATACGTTTATAACCCTGGTGTGCAGAATGGACACTTATTTGTCGGTACACCTGCTTGACATCAGCAATAAAAACAACTTCATGAAGACGAAAATGAAACAGTAAATCACAAACCTCTCTTTGAAGCTTTGGTTCAGACAAAAACACAAGCCTGTGGACAACTTGGCAGACGCATCAAATACCACTCTTAATTTTATTGTGGACCTCTCTGGTTTCACCACACAATGGTGAGGAATGTAAAATAACTCTGACGAATGTATCTGACCCTCCGCAACTCTCTCCATGTGCCCCATGGCGAAGTAATCAGTCATAAATTCAGTGTATCTTTCTTTCAATACAGAGTCTGTTTCGAGGCGCCTCTCAAGACGAAGAAGCCTGTTCACTGCCTGAGGTCTGGATGTACCTAATTGAAATGGCGATGAGCAGAATGGCAATGAGACACTTACCATGCACCAATGTTGAGGTAAACAGTTCTTCGCAGCGAGCATCCTCATTAGACACATGCTTGATTGGAGGGTATTCTTCCAGTTCCCAGAACCTTTTCAGAAAATCTTCCAATGGTGGAGTGGACGAAAGCAGTGAGACATAGAGTGATGCTACGTTATGTGTGGAATGTTGTTTTTCAACCTAACCCATTAGAATCCACTCCAGCACAGAATTTAGAGCAACTGGTGGCCCATAAGTCTTGCCTTCAGTCGTGAGTCGAGGATAAAGGTAAGCACCGATCAACAATTCAATGGGTCCAGGTACATCAAAGTTTGGGTCAGCCAGCTGGGGGTGAGACACAGATACACATACTTCATCAGAGAGCCGAGTACTAGGTACATTATGGGTATTCTTGGTAGAACAAACACATTGAGAGCAAACTGAGTTTCAAGGCAACCAACAGGTGAAACAATAATAGATGAGTATGACCTTCCAACACTAACGAGAGTTTTTAACAAGCCGTGGATAGGTAGGTATGTTCTCTGTCCAGCCAACCTCAACCTTTGAACGCAGCTCTCAGTAATAACACTTACTTGACTGGCAGTATCAAGAAGTGCTCTGACAATGCAAAGAGTTCTTGAGCCATCTAAAACGCGATCTTCAGCAGTTGAGAGAAGAATGGTGGTTGATGACCTTTGACCTGCTGGTGTAACAGAAGACAAAACTGTTGCAGGTTTCTCAATGATTTCAACCCGTGTATTTACATCAGAGGTAGGAGGTTGATCATTCCTGTCTAACAACCCTAGCTGAAAGTGTAACGTTGAATGGCGACGGCCACCACAAGTACGACATGACGAGGACAAACACTTTTTGGCTTGGTGTGAAGGTGACAGGCAGTTTAGGCAAAGTTTGTGTTCTTTTACAACAGTAAATCTGTCCTTAGGAGTGCAATGAAGGAATTGGGTGCACTTGTAAAGTGGATGAACTTCACTACACATTCGACACTGTTGGGAGGAGCTCGCCAAACTACTCACTGACTGGCCTCTACTTTGCCTCCAACTAGGCACAGTCACTCTAGTGCTGATCTTAGATGTTTTAGCAGAGGGACCCTTGCTACAAGACCAAGCTAGTGCCTTTTGGGCACGACAATGTTTATCCAAAAAAAGAAATGAACTTACTTAAAGTAGGCAGCTATTTTATAGAGAAATTGTATTATTTTTAATGATCAGTTATGTATAAATGTGTGAATGTGAGGAATTAATTGTTAGATGGTTGGAAGCACCTGAAGGTGTGTGTGTTGAGTCAATACAGTGTACAATACTGATTGAGAATCTAAACATCATACATAAAACTGGGCAAAACACACTGACATGAAACATTCAATTGTACATTATTCAGATTCATCATTGTAGTTCAGATTCTACATGTAAATAAAACACTATGAAGTAAGTACTGGCACTCAGGGTTTAAAACATTTTGAAATTTATTTGGGCTGAAAATTAAAGAAAAAATGCTGACTTGATTAAAATTAAACTTGAATGAAAAAAAAAGGTAATGCAAATAAAATTATTGTTGTAATGTTATTACCACATCCTTTACACATAAAATTAGTAAAATACTGATTTAAATACTTCGAAATAATCATAAATTAATCCAGAAGTAAGCATTAATAATTGCAAGTACAAATCGAAATGTATGGCTTGCTTAAGAACTGTAGAACCAGAAAAGGTATCTTAGGTTCAAAATTTAGGTAGTTCCGAAACTGTTAAGATTTACTGAAAATTCATCACACTTATACACAAACATGCTCTTTAACACGTGAAATTGTCCGCAGCTGTAGCTCATTCTCATTAGAGCGGTAGGCAGAAATATTCTAAGAAAATCAGGTCTCGTGGTCTTGGTACTATCAAAACTAGATTTAAAGCATGGTAAATATCCTGAGAAAAATAATATATAACTTACAGTGGCAAGGCTTGTGACATAAAGTAACTAGGTGGTGTCATACCACAGCAATGATAGCATCAATAGTGTCACCCATGCTTGGCTCTTCAAAACTATTGTGCACTAAAAAAAAAAAAAAAAACTATCGTCGAGAACAATCAGTGCTTCTGCCAAAAGTTCATGCCCCGCCTCAACATAACACTTCATCTTGGCCACTCATAAATCTATACACACACATATATATATATATATATATATATGTTATGTTGGTTTGTGTACGCTTCAAAAACTCAAAAAGTTCTGCACTGATCGAGCTGAAATTTTAGCATGATATATAATCCGCATCAAGGATTGTTTTTATCTAATTTGCGACCGCAAAAAAAAATAAATAAATAAATAAAACCGCGAGGAAAACACTCGCTGACAACTCAGGTATTGTATAAAGTTTGGGGTGTGGGAGAGGTGGGGTTACGGGTTCGTATCCCGTGCAAGACTTTGCGATGGGAATTACATGACATCATACAAGCGTATTGCACGCGCTCTTTACACTGTTATTGAGTACGCTAGCTGTTAAATGCCGGGCAGCTGTTTTGCGGTGGAAGCCGCAGCCGGGCAGCTGTTTTGTAGAGAAATAAAGATGAATTAAAAAAATAAGTTATGCAATTAAAGTACGCTTACCGCAGTGGACTGGACAAATCTGTTTGTATTTGATGTTTTAAAGATAAACAGTGAATATAGTATGTTATAGAATATAGTATCACCATCAATTAACACGTAACTAAAAGTTAGTTACTCTTTTCTATAGTACACGCGGGCGAAGCCGCAACGGGACAGCTAGTCTAAAATAAAATTTAGGCTGGTGCTCAAATATAAAATTTTACAGAGCGATTCAAAAACACACCATTCCCGTATGGTAGCTGGACCAAGATTCCTTTCTTACTCTCCAACCCCTTAAAATTCGGCTATTTCTCTAGCCACATTGTTGTTTGCCTAAATAAATATCTGCGGCTGAGATTATATCAAAATCTGAATGCTAAAATTAAACACGAAAAAAAAAAAAAAAACTAAAAGCAGAACAAAAATAATACATTAGAAATTAATAAAAATAATATTAAATTAAAATTAAGTTTTAGGATGTGAGTCATAAGGGGAAAAAATTAATCAAATAACTGATCTAGTTCACCAGGTAGGAGCATATACATTAACGTAATGATCCAAAGAGAAATAATTACATTAAAAAAATATTCAGCAAACAAACTCTGCAAATCTAAAAATTTAAACACAAATCAAAGAGAAATGAAAATAGAAACTGTACAAATTACACAGATCAAATATTTCACTAATAAAAATATTAACTTTCTAGAGCCAAATGCACGGTCGTAGAAGTACAGGTCTGGCCAATCGCCTATCTAGCAATGCTATGAAGTTGACCTCGTTATGACTGAAAGCGCCACTAGCAATGAAGTATTGTTTTAACATTGCAATATAGGATCGTACTATCACATCTCCTAGCAGTTCCAACACGTGCTTGCTCCTTGTAGTCCCATTTATGCAATGTTAAAACAGCCCCAGAGTGACAGTGACGCCAATTAGTCATAACGGGGTCAATTTCCAACTCGTGTCCAAGATATGTTTGAAATACAATTCTCATCTGGACCGAGCAGAGGTCTAACGGGACTTGTAACAGGACCGGCCTAGCGTAGGCACTGCGGGCTGCGGTAAGCAAGTTAGCGAACCTTGTTAGCGAGTCTGTTGAGTTACATTTACAGAGGAACTGCCGTATTTATTTGAAATATTTGTGTGCGCCGACTAAGATATTGATATTTTATATTCGAAGAGGATCTATTCTAAAATTGTGCACCTACATATATCATTTTACAAATGATTTGTGTATTATATGTTCACATGGGCGTAAAAAAATACCCACTCTTGTAATATCCACCGTGTACCTGACACGATTACATACGTACGTTGTAAATAAATAAATACAAGTCGATATGTAAGTCACAGTGGTCTAGGGGTAAGCTGTGTAGATTCTAAGTGTGGGGAGAGTGGTTCGAAACTTAGTGCCTCGCGAGTTTTTTTTTATTATATTTTTTAAATAATCTCTTGTATACGTCCTTTATTCAAAAATAATTTGATAAATAAGTTCAGTGTTTTGGTTTATGAAGGACAATGAACATTTCAATTTTTTTTTTTTTTCGTATAGAAAGTACAGCTACAAGGCTAGTCCTTGTAATTTTACAAATACATACTTTGTATTTAATTACAAGGATAACCACTGTAGTTTTACAAGGAATTTCTTTGGTAACTGGGTTTCCAAAGCTTTTCTTTGTAAAAGTACAAAAATTGTTTTGCAGTGTACGTAGGTTCGTAAAAATATACGCCTAGTTTATTGATAGTAGCT
>PNEQ01033600.1:0-13587 GCA_003012365.1 Medauroidea extradentata | reverse complement strand
GATATAACTGGTACTGACCCACATAGCAGTCATATATATACAGGCACACAGGTAGAGTACAGGAGCAGTAGTTATGACTGGAGGTAATAGTTGCGTGTCTATTGTTCTGTGTGTTGTAGCTACAGTATATATAGTCATGTAGTGGTGACCTGTACATTGTAGCACTGTGGATATAACTGGTACTGACCCACATAGCAGTCATATATACACAGGCACACAGGTAGAGTACAGGAGCAGTAGTTATGACTGGAGGTAATAGTTGCGTGTCTATTGTCCTGTGTGATTGTAGCTACAGTATATATAGTTATGTAGAGGTGACCTCTACACTGGACTTTTTATGTCAGGCTATGTGTCTACCTGATGACGGGAAAAGATTCCAGTTCCCGAAACGTCGTAACACTGTCAGTCTGGAAAACTACTTTATTTTGTTTCGTCTCTTCGTTGTGTCGTTTGTCTTTTCTATATATGTCCGTTATCTGTTGTGTTTTGTCTCGTCTATTTGTTGTGTATTTTTGTTATTTTTCTGGTTGTGTCTGATATCTACTGTGTTTTTTATTTCGTCTCATCTTTGTGTCGCATGTTACTTGGTTTTTTATTTATTTGTTTGTATTTTCATTTATTATCTGTTTGTTCCTTGTTTTTACTTGACCCGATTCCTTTTTAGAATTTCATTTTGTGTATGTATCTTGCTGACTAAACATAATCTGCTTATTTTATTGTTTTCTTTTATTTGTTTAGTTTTCTTTGACAGTCATTCAATTTGCAATGCAGTACGTCCAAGAAACTGAAGCCATTCATGCACTCTCATTGCACAGTTCTTCATATTGGTGTTTGTGCTTGTCTTGAATGCGTACATCATTATATTCCCTGTTGGCCGTGGGCTGCCCAGCTGTTGTCCATTCAGAACCATAAAAAAAGGTAATATGACTGCTCTGAGCCCTGGTTCCGCTGCCCATGTTAGCTGACCTCTCACATCTTGTAGCCTGCTGGGAATCATCTTTCGCCAGCAAGCTAGGCTATTTAACATCACTCATTATTGTAACATCGCGCAGCTTAAAATAATTGTGATACTGAAACTAATATAATTAACGAAACATATGGAAAAATAATCAAAATACTGTTTACAAATAAGACGAGGATTAGAGACAAGAAACAGAGGCTTGAAATGTCATTATGAACGAGTGACATTGAAATGTAAGAAGAGTATGGATCTTACAGGGAGGAAAATACATTTGCAGGACAACATAACGGACAAACAAGTCGTGATCGGTTTAACTAACGAGCCTACTTCCCTCAGTATTTGGGACAGTTTTGCCCAGTAAGATTTAAAGCTGCTATTAAAAGTATAATTTAAAACAAATAATGTGTGTGTTATCATATTTTAACTAAATTGATGTAAAATAAACGAAATATGAAAATTTAATCAATTCGAATCTTACCTCCCAAAATGGCGGCAATTGCGGAAGTAAATCAGTAAACACTGCTAAAATAAAGTCTATATTTCAAATAGACAAACAATACTACACAATTTAGTTTATAATGGTCATTATAACCGGAAATGTGACATAACATATACATTTACTCATGCAGTGTTCTCTTTGAAAATGCCAGATCTTTGTAAAATAAGCCTACAGTCATCAAATCTAGCATGGGTAGCTCTAAAAGTCTTAGATTTGGATAAATAGCGCTTAGTCTGTCAAAATAACACAAACAATATTAATTCATGTCGAGCTACCTACGACAATCAACTCAGCTAAATCCCAGACTTTTTGATGAGCTGTCAAACATAAAATTTGGTTATTGTTCGATTCTTAAACCCGAAATATGAAATAAAATTTTACGTATTAATATTGTTCCATCTTCCAAAATAATAATTATAGCCAGACAAATATTAATCGTATTAAACTCAAAGTTTGCCCCATGAAATGTCAAAATGCGAAATACGCAGTTCTGACAATATAACTGAACGAATGTTATTTAGGCGTGCTATCTTACTGAATGGCTGACCTAATGCTATTCAGTTTACTTTCGGTTCCGAGGTTTTCACATGTGTGAATAGTGCCTTGAGATGTCGTTGTTCAGTTGGTTTTCTCCGTGACCTTCCTGTTTCATCGACGCTACATTCCGGCGCTGCTCCTTACTAGTCGCATGTCATCACACCCCTCTCCATACCCATCGCTGAAAACCTCGCTGATGTGTGCTGACCAACGTCACTTCACTCATTCACTGAAACTATTAGATGACTAAGTATTAAAATACTATATTAGTTTTAAATCGCGAAGAATGTTTCTCGTAAAGCTATGACCGGGTAAAGCTTACCAGGTACTTAGAATGCAGTTCAAATGTTACGAGGTTGATACCCGCCCTCTGTAAGCAACAGCCATAGTTATTTAAGTTTAAATGATGTGTATTGCCTATAATATAATTGGATTGTGAAGATATTGTCACATTTGGACTATCTTTGCACTAAAACAAATATATTATGAAGTGGCTGTTCATATGTATATTAACAAAGTAATTTCAACTGCGTAAAAAATCTTCGCCAATAATTTGCACCTATCTCCAACATAAAATAAAGTTACACTTAAATTGAAATATCCTTGCTTCGGAACCAAATTTAAATTATATTTATTGTTACGTTCACATAGGTAAATATATCACTGATGGATAATTGCTTATATAATTATATGAATTAATGAATGATTGAATGAAAGTCAGAGTTCCGTACATGGCAAGCTGCCGGATATCGCGTCAGAGTCTTCACGAGGAGGCGCGACTCACGTCACTCCGAAAAGGACAATTCGTAGACGTCCCCGTTTATGCTATACCTTTCAGGTATTTTAAATAAAAAAATCTGCTCAATCGTAGCATTTGTTTCGCCAAATTGCAAACACGCGGTGCTCTGGTTGGTCCAGTACACGAATGTCTCGAGATAGGCCTACTTTAGACCCTAATTCCTGAGGGGCGTCGCGGATCAAGTTAATTAAGTAATAATTACAATCAATGTTGTGTTTCGCGAGCGACCTCGCTAACCTACGTCCGCCTGACTCTGAGGTTCGGGACGCACGACCCCGCAATAACATGTGCTTCCCGCGAGCAACGACGTGACCCTCTCCAAAACCTGACAGCCAATCCCACAGCTGTATCGTCACCATAGCCACGCCTCCTCGCTCCGAACCATCAGCTATTCCTCCAACAACTATGTCGTTTATTTTTATTTTCAATTTTTTCTCACAAATAACAAAACATTTTACCATTATTTTACAGGTCATAAACAATTTCACACATATTTACATAAACCCTGATATATTCATTATATATGTGCATATTTGACTTAATTTACAAAACGGCCCCTGATTGGCTGCCCCCTACTCTTCCCTTTCTTGGGTGGTCGTAGGCCAGCGTCACTTGGGGTGGCTTCCCCCTCCCTTCCTTTCAGAGCAAGACGAATGTGCTCGTTATTCCTTTTCGTACAGCTCTGGTGGCACAGCCTCGCAACACAAAATATAGGGTTGCCTTCCTTGTCCAGAGCCCCCGTGGTGCGACATGTCCTTGTTGGAATGTTGGAGAGGGAGGGGTTGTGGGGTAAACCACCACCAACGCATACAATGCGCATACTATACAAACCGCCTTCCTGTGCCAGCCATAAACTTTCTTACAACATTATTTTTAAGTGAAATTAATGCATTATATAAATATAACTGTTAATTGTTCTTTCCAATCGGCTATACACTATATGCCTATTACATTATTTAAAAACATAGTGTATTCAGTGATACATTAGATGGGATTGGTCAGCTTACATCATAGTGCGAGAAATATTTGAAATAAATGCTTTACAACCATAAAATATAATAAATAGTTATTAGTAATGCTTTTAATTACAAAATACTGCAATTATATACCACATTCATTTCAATACATCCTGTTAATGATGGTGAAATGCATGAAACTAAATAGGAAATAATCGATTTAGTTAAAGTGTACAGGTAACAAACATGGAGACATGTATTCCACCGCGCACATTCATTTATTCAACTTGCATGCATTTATTCATTCATTTATTCATCATGCATTCATTCATTAATTCATTCATCATGCACGCATTCATTCATGCATTAATCATACATTCAGGCATTCATACATGCATGCCTACATTCATGCAAATGCGAGATCTCGTAATCTTATATTTCCTACAAGAAAGTAGGCTGCAAGCATGGTGCTGTCCATGATGTTTATAAGAGATCCTCAGATTTTAGTTCTAGCTACGGGCAGTGGTGGCAAATGGTCAGCCCATTTGCCTCTCACCAAGGCGATACGGGTTCGATTCCCAGATTATCGCATATGAGAATAGTGTCGGACGATCATGTTTGTCAGCGGATTTTCTAGGTCATCTCCCATTTCCCCCGCCCCCTCTTTTAGGTGCTGCTCCACACTCACCTCATGTCACCCTTCACCAGCTCTGAAGACCTTGATGTTAGGCGCTGACCAAAATCCCTCACTCCCTCTGTTCTTGGTCCTATGATCTGAGATTTAGTTTTTTATAGTTCTCGCCCACAACCTAAACAATTAGGAATGCATTGTGTCGTAATCCTGGAGGGGTTACGGGAATAGAAACTGAGCAGGATGCGACTAAAGAGATGTTGCGACTGTAAATTTGACAGAATAAAATAAATCGTTAGTATATAAAACAACATCAGTAATTTTAAAGGGTAGTCTTAGGAAAATAATTCCTCAAGCAAAATTATATTCAATGCCAAAATAAAGTGAACTAATGGTAAATGAACTATAAATAATTTTACAATGTGAATTATCCTTTAATTCACATTTTAATAACATGTCGCAACGACATATACTATTATATTATTTGTAAGACTGTGATGCTGCTTTGGCTGGATTTTGGTATTCGTAGTAAGTAAATAAATAAAAGTCAACAATTTTAGTTTCAAACGGATAACGAAGTCTGAACTGTTCTCTCTTGGTACGACCGATATTTTACAAATGTGTTGGTCCAATCTTAATACTGCACTAAATAACTACGCGCTCTGTAGTAACTTACTAATAATATGCTAGACATTTCTCTCTTGCCAGCCACCAACTTTTATGGTGCTCTGTACTTCTATATATTAATATACATCTGCAATTAGGATATTAATGGTATTGTAAATAAGTACAAGGCACATAGGAAATAAGTATTTATGTGTTTCAAATTTATTTGCGTTTAAGTTTTAATTAATTAATGCTCTCGCAACTCTGGTCGTGAGGCTGAAAGCGGCGTTTGAAAGGAATACAAGAATAAATGTGCGACGTTCACAATGTTTCCGGAAACTCCACGTTTTTCTTCAACGGTAGGTAGTGAACAGACTGTGTATATATATATATATATATATATATATATATATATATATATATATATATATTAGAGATATTCTGGTCAGCGCTTAGCTACGTGATCTGGAACGCTGGTTACGTTCAAATGAGTTGAGTCTGGAACAATGATGGAATGCAAGAGCAAGAAAGAAACTGGGATACTTCGAAAAACCCGCTAGCCAACGGCAACATCCGGCACGTTTCACATATTAAAAATCTGAAGCGAATCTCAGAGGATTGAATCTGGCTCGATGTGGTGGGAGGCAAGCGGTGTGACCACTACATCTCAGCAGCAACTTAAGTGGACAGCGTGTGATTCTGACCTTGGCATGTCGTTGGGATGTGTAAGCTGTCTCTGTTGATCATCTGGGATCAGACACAGGATAGTTTCTGCCTCTTTTCCAGGAAGATATGTGTAAATAGTTTGGTGGAAGGATATCATACCGTTGAGAGGGACTGATGTTTGGCTGAAATGTAATTTTCCCTGACAAACATATCGTGCTTGGCCAAACAAGTGTGTGTAGGGAGGTGTGAGTTTGACCGAACATGAATATTTGGCAGGTAAATATACCGTGCAGAGGAGCGTATGTCCAGACGACGCCTCACAGCTAGGGTCGAGAGGGCAGCTTGTTAACCACACGGCCTGCTAGGACCTTGGCTCCAGTGTCCGGCTAACCTAGGTTCTAATTGAAACACGTGGCGGAGAGCAGGACGACAACATAACCACGGGAAATGTTCTCTGTTATGCCTGGAAGGGTAGGTAGTGAAGGGCGAGTGTAGATGACAGGTCCTCACCCCGGGTGACAACCAACCCCCTTCCCCCTAGCTTCCTCTGACGTCACTGCCACGCCCCCCACCCTTGACAATCTACACCCTCACGTCAACCTCTCTTCCCTGGAGGGGCTATATTTCCATACGCCCCAGCTCTGTTCACAGCAACATATCACAACCACAACCTACCTCAACACGCTAGCAACTGTGACTTGCCCGGGATTCGAAAACAACCCTGTTTTACCTCCTGCCGTATATTGTACGTGACGTTATAGTGACGTTCTAGCCTTTAATTTGTGCACAAACCTTATTCCTACCTAAGATTAGTTTCTCAATGCTATGTTGCAGTATGCGGCAGGAATGCCTCCCGCGTTTGTGACGATAATAACTGCGCACGTGTACATCGCTGCGGTTCATTGTTAGAGACAATGCTTTCTATAGTATTAGTTACTCTATTTCAAAACATATGTGTAAATACAACAAATATACTAACCGGAAAAATTATGCTGAACCTTTTTAATTGGTTGGTACAAATAATTCACACAGAAGTCACTTTTGTAATCCCCAAGTCGGATGTTAGGTTGTAGATAACCCTTTGCACATTTATTTTTTCGTTGCCGTTAGTGAGTTACACGAATGTATTTCACTTTTCGCTTCAGACGTAAATGTATGCAGCCAATCAATTGCAGCGTTAAATATTGTTCGAACGTAAATATTTACAAAAAAATTAAGTTATATTCAAACTTAATTTTAAAATGCAATTCATTTTATTGGACTAGCGAAAACTTTTTTAATTTTAAAACTGCAAAATTTCGTGGAAAACTAGGGCACTTAAAATACGTATTAAATTAACATTGAAATAACAGTAACATAGCTACTAATAGTCTTGCGAAAATCAAACCGTAGTTACCGTGTTATGTAATAAATGTTAGCAACTTTCTATTAAACAAAAATTTTTACATGAATTTTATTTCATTTTTTTCTACAACTATTATTTTATGTACTTCCACTAAACCTAATTCAATATTTTTAGTTGAAGAGAGCTTTGATTCAATAAGCTTTATCCGTGTTTAAAACAAGAATCGATAAAGAAACCCAAACATTAAATATTTTAAATTACAAAGGTTGTGGTTATGGCAACAAAGTATCGTCATGCCGAATTTGGCGAAACTGAATACAGCTAAAGCAAACTTAGCTTCAGTAAAATGATGTCACTGTGCACATATATTTCAAACAGTGTTTAGTTAGTGTGTATATTACTACAACTACACTGCGCTGTGACACAAGCAGTACAGTGTGTATGGTCAGGCCGTTATTGTATATGTTGTGTGTTGTCAAGTATTGCAAGGCATCGTGTCTGTGTGTAACTTGGCTGTCTATGAGTCACGAAGCTTGTACCTAACTCTGATGCGAGGATATATAAGATGTTTATGTTGAGGCTTGCAATAAACTAGCCCTGTCTCACGCAGACTTAAAACGTCTCGCCAGCGGAAATTTTGTTATTTTACAATCGCTTTCAATACTGTTCTACTTTCATACGTTATTAGCAGTAATATTTTATTTAATTTTTATGTCGTATAACATTCGTAAAATAATGTTTTAGTAATAATTTTACAGATTTTTAAATCGTACGTTCTATTAAAACTAATACGCCAAGACAGGTAAAAATAATACCAGCCAATAAATATTCCATGTGTTACGTAACGATAATTACTTTTTCGCAAACGGGAATACTCTTGTATTCCAAAGAAATTGTGGAAATAAGAATAATTTTGAATGTTATCTCAAGTAAAAAAAAATGTTTCCACGAATTTTATAAGATATTGCAATAAGTGTCTCTTAGCTTTTTGGCGTTCCTTATCACTGTGGATATTATTATTTCTGTAAATTTTCGAGCACGTGATTTTAAAACCAGAGTTTTACGTTCAGGTTGTCAGTTAATAATTTGACAAAGAGTAATTGTATTGAAATATAATTTGATTTAAGATAAAGGTCTAAGCTAGGAATCAGTTTCAAATTGTATCGCTTTTCACCGTGTTTCATGGTAATGTATGTATCAATACAAATGTAAGTTTAATAGGAACTAGTCACGATAGAGAGGCAGTTCCTATGAGCTTGTGACGCGACACATGGTCGCTACCCTAATTAGTGTAATAGCCATTAATTATAATAAATTATTGTTACAAGTTTGAGGAAAAACGTTTCATGTGGGCTATACCCATGAGTTCTTTTGGGATAGAGGTCTTATAGTTAGAAATAAAAGAGTTAAATTAAGTACTGGATTTAATAGCTCACAGAGCTACGAAATACACAAAACAGTAATCAAATATAACTTTCACAACACAATTAGTTATGCACACAATTACTACTGTGTCAAAGACATGTTAATTAACTTTGATAATTAAAGCACAAAAAATGTTTACCATCAATTAATTAAACACTACAAATCATAGTAAAATTCAGTCATATATCCAATCAACAGTCTCTCAAATAGGGACAATGTACAACCTTAATAGTCCGCAGTGGTGATGAATCGCCGTGTGCTGCGCAGCACCCCGAGTGCACCGCTGTCTTTACTCTTGAGGTCTTCGGTTCGACTCTTCCTCTTCGCCCGTCAGCCCGCCGCAGCAGTCCTCTTGTATCGCCAACACTGCTCCGAAGGTAGCCTCCTGCCGCCTCACACTAGATTCTGACGTCACCAAGATGTCTTCACCAGTCTATCTGCACAAGCTAGCACTTTCCTCTAGAACGAGCAATAGCGAACTCCCAGATTTTGTCGTTCAGCCCTTACATACTCCGGCCAAACTCCAGGGGTTCCCCGAATTGCATGGGTCTAAAAATAGATATTACAACATGTTTGGGCATGACTTGAGTCACGTAGACCGGCCTCGTATGGTTAAGACACAGTTGGACAGGTATCTATGACGTAGCTTCGGCGTGACTTCCATCACGTAGCCGCCCGGCTTGTAAGACAGGGGCCAGTCCACATGTTACGACACAGCTGCCGACCACCGGCCTCCAGGTACATGGCATGCAACACTATCATAAACTACATATAGAACAATAAACCTGTCATGTGACCATTTGTTCTTCTCGCAATCGTGCCACGAGGCCGATAAAACTACTCTCATTAAGCCGCCACCAATTTACATAATTTTATATGTAAAAACCATTAATGTAAATATAAGCCCTGCTGTATATTGTATGTGTGTAATTAGCAGGTGCACTTAGCAGGTACCCGGCTCTCCTCCCACTTCCACTCATGTAACCTCCTATATGTCAGAGAAGAGAGGACCCAGCATATAGGATTTAAGACACAAATGGTAAATAGTTATTACAATTATAATTTAAGGAATTTTAAGATTAGAGTAAAACATGTTGAGTTCTGTCAAGAATAACAGAACGTAATTGGTATCAAACAGTAATAAATACGGCAACGGTAGGAAATTACTGTTCTCGAGGGGCGGGGCCATCTTTCAGACGAAACTGAACAGAAGCCTGTGGAGCAAGCGGTGGGGAGTTTGGCGCCAAACAGGAGCGACAGACGTTAAGACGCGGAGGATGGCGGCCCAGTGAGTTACAGCCAGACGTCTTCAGTTTGAGCGTTTTGGCGCCTACGAGTTTCTGTATTCAGACAAGTTGTTTACAAGTGTTGTACAATGCGTCACAAGTCACTGCGACACACCACTGACTACGTCGTAGTAGTAGTCTATATAACTAATTCACTTGCTGCTGAGACTAATGGGCGCGTAGTAAATGTGTGCAGAACTAAGCTCGCGCCAATAAACGCGTGTGATATCGTCTGTACAAGGAGAGGACAGTACGGACTAGCTAACCGTTATCAATTGAACTTGCCGTTTTTTATTTATTCATTTACTATCACAACATTTGGCTCACATAGATCGTCACCAGTTGAACAACATTATGTGAAAATATGAAATACCGTACTATTTGCTGCTAAGACGAAGTTGTGGTCATCACCTTCATACAAAACACTAGCTTCTGTATTACAACTTATTGTTTTACTGGATATACACTGTGTCGAATGTCGTAAGTTAAGTTAGACAGCTTCTTACAGGATATAATTGTTAGTATTTTGCAACATGTGCCACAATAGAAGATTTTTTTAGATCGAAAATGTAATATATAAGAGCATTTTGCTATTTGTACTAGGCACTGTAGCAACTAGGCACTGTAGCAACTAGGCACTGTAGCAACTAGGCACTGTAGCAACTAGGCACTGTAGAAACTAGGCACTGTAGAAACTAGGCACTGTAGCAACTAGGCACTGTAGCAACTAGGCACTGTAGCAACTAGGCACTGTAGCAACTAGGCACTGTAGCAACTAGGCACTGTAGAAACTAGGCACTGTAGCAACTAGGCACTGTAGCAACTAGGCACTGTAGCAACTAGGCACTGTAGCAACTAGGCACTGTAGCAACTAGGCACTGTAGCAACTAGGCACTGTAGCAACTAGGCACTGTAGCAACTAGGCACTGTAGCAACTAGGCACTGTAGCAACTAGGTACTGTGGCAACTAGGCACTGTAGCAACTAGGTACTGTGAAGATGTTCTGGTTGTCTATATTCACTGTGTGACTATTTATGCATCTCTTCCTGCGTGTTTACATTATCGCACGGAGTGTGTCATTGATGTGCTCCTAGTATTACCTCACCTCAGTCATGCTACAAGCAGGCAGCTATGTCTCTAGCTGCAGTATACAAGCGCATGTACCTGCTGTGTACTTATGTGCAGGTCCTGGATTGGTCAGTTACTCTGAGGGCTCCTGAGAGATGCTGAAACACTCTCCCCGCCCCTCTCATTCCGGCGCCTCCGTATTGAAGAGCCTCATGTCATGTCATATTCCACGCCAAGCAGATATCTACATGCGCCTAGTAGTAAGTCTGCGTTCTGGGTGCGCTACTTACCTCCTCTTATGGTGTCTTCTGTTTGTTTATTGCAAGTTAAACATTTTCAGTCGATACACATTGCTTTTGAAAATATTCCCTTTGTAGAGTCATGGTAACATGTAGTGTTTTAGTAATAAACAACAGTCATGGTAAGGCTGAAATATTTTATTCTTCATTGAATTATTTTATCATATTACTAGCTGGCCGACTGCGGCTTTTCCCGCGTAAAATTACGTAATGTAAACAGTAACTTTGGATAAAATATGTGATGAAGGCATTTAACAGCTAGCGTACTCAATAATAAAGAACTATAAATTGTCTTAGCTCAGTGTAAAGACCGCGTGCAATATACTCGTATGATGTTATAGTAATTCCCATCGTAAAGTCTTGCACGGGATACGAACCCGTAACCACACCCCTCCCGCACCACAAACTTTATACAATACCTGAGTGAATGCTTAAAGGCACGCCGTGATAATTCTTTCGTATACAGGCTACAGTCCAGTGAGATTTTATTTATAAGTAGGTTGGCAAAAAGGAACAACTGTTGAATTATTTATCCATAATTCTGCTCTTTTTTTTCGGAAGACTGTAATTTTTACTGCTTTTCACTTCTTTAATTTTCGAATTTCATAAAATCCTAAATTATATTTGTAGATATTTACAAAAGCTTCATTCTTATCAAAAAATAATCTCGATATCTCAACGAGTATAAGCGGTACGGATGATTATTTGAAAATACATGTTATTTTTTAACAGCTTTCAAGGACGAATTTCAAAAAATGTTGAAATTAATTATTTTTATATTTGCGTAAGGTTTATTTTAAAACAAAAAAATCAACATTTTCACTAGTTTAGGAGATAAGTGGGGTTAGTTAAAAATACGCTTTATTTTTTAAGAGTTTTCAAGGACGAATTTTTAAAAATTCTAAAATTACTTTTTTAGATATTTACTTAAGTATCATTTTAAAGAAAATATCACCTCAATATCTGAAATTGTTTAGGAGGAATCACGGATTAATGAAAATTATATTTTAAGGCTTTTTCATCCCCTTAATTTTCGAATTTTGCAAAACCGAAAAATTTACCAATACGCATTTCTTTTGGCAATATCATGAAGTTAAAAAATTATTTTAGCTTACCCATTTAATGAGATATAAGGGATTCTTTGAAAACACATTTCACCTCTTTTCACACCCTTAACTATCTAATTTCGAAAAAAATCAATTCTTATTGGGCGCCTACGGGCCAAGGGGAAGCTTCTCTCAAAATTTCATGGTTCTAGATCCAGTGGTTTGGGCTGTGCGTTGATGTGTGAGTGAGTGAGTGTGTCAGGACATTTCATTTTATATATTAAGATTTTATACTTAGCTTGAATTTTTTCTGGATTATCGAGAGAGGGTTAGCGATCAAAGCGCTGCTCTGAATACCTGCCGTCTACTCATTACATCACTGCCTTACCGTGACGTGTGTGTGTGCGTGCATGCGCGTGCAGCTAGTCGACATTATAGACTAAACACTGCAGACATTACTGACTACACGCAGCAGCGAATAAAATCAACATATTTATATTTAGGACGAGTCAACAGTGGGCATTTACACGCTGACATGCAGACTGTCATTTTCCGCGGCAGTTGGCACATTGTTTCAAACTGAATCTAAAGAAAGGGTTTTGTTTCAGGAGACTCTGCAACCCGCAATATTGTTGTTCCTGTATAGTTTGACACGATGTCTTGTACCACTGTGACATGTACTTACTGTCCGCGTGTGAGAGTTCAGCATGGACACATATCTGTCTTGAAATACTTAATTCTCCAGATATTTGTCAACAAGAGTTATGTATAGTAAATATAATAAATGTTTTCATGTATTGTGTTCTGAAAACATGTAGACCTTACAGTGACAACCTGCCCAGGCCGAAGTGCAGTGTTCAGAACTTAGCTAGACAGAAGATATTACAAACTGCTCAGTCCGTGCGAGTCCTGGCTGCCTACAAATAGTACAATATAAACGTTACACCAATCTAAAAGTTGGTTTTTTGAGGCTGAAAATGGCAAATATGTATGTATTCTAGGTCATTCTTATGTTGGTGTGGGTATGTTCATGTTAAATCTCAATGATCTTACAAGCACGTTAAAACCTGTATGTTAAAAGAAACAATGTTAGTGTTACAAATCAGAGTGTTAGTGAGGCAAGTTATTGTATGTCAACTGCGCGTCAGTTCATTGCTTGCTCTTAGATGACAGCACAAGGGGTTGGTTCTCCCTTAACGCTTCCGAGCTCCTAGAAGTTGAAGTACAAAGTACGTGCAGCAAGGCTGCTACCTTAATGTTATAACTTGCTTAGTTTTGTCAACTGTGGCCCGCGTGCTACAGTACTGCGTCAGAAGCGAGTGAATGCAGCGTCTCCTAGACGGTGTGTAGATGTGGCCCGCGTGCTACAGTACTGCGTCAGAAGCGAGTGAATGCAGCGTCTCCTAGACGGTGTGTAGATGTGGCCCGCGTGCTACAGTACTGCGTCAGAAGCGAGTGAATGC